>VDFB02292064.1:0-31097 GCA_007258455.2 Sequoia sempervirens
AACCTACGAGAAAGAGAGGAGAAAAGGGTTATGTTGTATAGGGGTTTGCTTAAGTCAAACCTTGTTTTGGTGTTTCCACCTTCATAATGACTATGATGATGTTGAATAAAGAGTGTTTTCCCTAGGTCAAGCAAAGACAAATGGATAAAACAAATGATAAATCACAAGTGCTACAACTTACCATTCAAATCTATATTCCTTGATGGATTGAAGTCATGATGCACATCTCATACAAGGAGAACTTGATAGTTGATAGAAGATCCTGCAAATGTTAGTACTCAAAAGGTAATGAACATAAAACATGAAAAAATCTTACATATGCTTTGACATGAACTTGATGATGCATTGCAAACATGAACGTTGACTGATGAAAGTGTTGTAAAATGTTTCTTATTCTACTCTTGAATTTGCCTTGACTGCTTTTTAGGATGCTTAATTTATCAAAATTTCATTAAGTTTCCTTAGATGTTCAAATGGTGAAAAAGACTTATATTTATATGTATTTCTTCATTTTCTACAATAATTATTTTGAAAAGTCAAAACTTGAATTTAAATTTACAAACATATTAATGCTGACAATAAAATATTAAAAATTGGGCCAAAATAAGGTGGTTAAGGGTGAGGGCGCCCTAGGCCAGACCTATTTTGAATTTTAAATTGTTGTTAAATAATAATTAAATTGAAATCCCAATTTTAACTTTATTTTTTGAAAATGGTAATAAAACGGGCACATAATAAGCATAATTAGGTCTATGCACATAATGGGAATCTATTTACATAATGTGAAATTATCAGGGGTAACAATTTATGATAGTACATTCCTTCATGTTCCTACTACTTAATATTTTATTTTGTTTATAGATGCATTTGATTATACATGTGGTGGTGTTTTTTGCTTTATAAAAGATAGTAAAGAATTTGTTGAGATGCAAGTAGAGTAAATATTCCACAAGATGTTAAAAAATTATGTCTTTTCTATTAGATAATATATGGTGTTAAAAAATGTGTAAAGAATTTTTTCTCTTCGGCTAAGATATTTAAAAAAAATTGTGATTAAGACAAATTGCACTAGATTTCTCACTTTCAAATAAAATATTAATTGAAGAAAAGATGGAAGACAAAAGTATGTTCAATAGAAAAAATATTCCAATCAATTTAACTATATAGCCAAACAGGTTCGTGGAAAAGAGAATGTTGTTATTGACTGGCTTAGTAAAGATCTCCCATTTACAAACATGGAGATGTCAAGTTCTAATCCACCTCCTACTAGTTTCAATTGCTTTTAGATGATAAATATAAATTCCAACTTTATCAAAAATATTGTACAATCCTAAATACTCATAATGTGAATTATTCCTAGATATAGAATATTTTCTAAAGTTGCACAAGACTTAGAAATTATTGGTTGTATATCACATTCAGACTACTATGGATGAAATAAAAAAAGTATTTACTATCTTAAGGCTAGAGATTGATCTGCCTTATTTTAGATTGCTTGACCTTATTAGAAGACCTAATTAAATTGAATGGAAGAAATATCTTAATGTAAATCCTATAAAACATCTCTATAGGTTTGTCAAAAATGCAAGACCTCCAATGATTAATCCTAACCATACATTTTTTGATGATATAGTCATCTCTAATATCATCTACGAAAGACTACCTAGGAATCATTTTTCACTATTGATCTAAGGCACAATGATGTTGATACAAATTGGAATCGCCAACATCATTTTCAACTAAGAGCTCTTTGATGACCAATAAAAAAAGATGACTTTTTTAATAAAGAAGAGATGTGATGGGCCCATGGTGGTCATAGATGATATGAACCATCTAGCTTAGACAACAACAATACCAAATCATGATAAATAAACTAGCTTTGTAATAAAGCAAAAAGATTGACAATGTTAGTCATTTGGTATGATAGTCTTCCTTTTTAGAGATAACAGATTTCTACAATCCATGTAGATTATCAATTGAATATTTCTGGCTTCGATTGTGTTTTCTTTAATATTCAATCGACAGTCTTCCTTTTTATTTAATCAATTTACCTAGTAGTTGAAGTTAGAATTGGGTTTTCTTTAGATCCCAAGGCCATTTAGATCTATAAATAAGACATTTTCAAAGTCATTTAGAATTGAGCCCTAGAGAATCTAAGCATAACTATGAATAATTGGATGCTTTTCTTCTACGCTTTGACCGATTTGAAGAATGCAAAATTTACTTTTCAAAGTTTGTAAGAAAGTTTTGCAAGTTCTCTTATTTAATATTTGGAAGCCATAACCATTAGGCCTCCAACCTCTGTTGTTGCTTGTCAATTTTGCCTAACTATGTGACATCTAAGATATGTTGGTTTGCACTTGATAGTGGTAATTGTTTCGTTTGAATCAAACTGTAATCATTTCTATAAGAATGAATTTGATCTAAGACAGAAAAAAACAAAAAAAAACAAAAAAAGATTGATCGAAGCAAATAAAGCTTAGGTTGTGTCAATGTGCTATGTGGTGAAAACATACAAGTTGTACATTTGTTATTGTATAAAGGTTAATCAAACAAAGTGAGTCCAAAACGAAATTTTCACCATTACAGCTATTAAGGTCAAGTAAAAAGCATTACATTAGTTTATTAGGGTTAATATAAGGGTCATGGGCTAACCAATGTGAATGCCTCCTTGCACTAGATTTATGAATGAATTGCAGAAAGGACATGCCCGACGTAAAATAGAACCAGTTACTTCAATGGCCATTTCAAAAAACCCTTCCACCAGCTGTGAATCTGGTTTTTTCCATCCTTGTCCATTTTACCGTTTTCATCCTTGTGCGGTCCGAAAGCCTCATACATTTGTTTGGCAGTGATTGCTATTTCCCTGCAAACTTCTTCCTTTCGATCAAGGGCATCATCTCCTTCCCTCGCTAGTTGATTCATTTTCTTAAGTTCCTTATATATGGACAACTTGTATTGTTCAAATGAAGCTTCCAAATCTGATTTTGCAGTTTCTGCAGCTTTTAGTCCTTGTCTTTCACATTGAAGCTCCAAAAGGGCCTTCTTAAGGCTCACATCTTTTCTGTTAATCGTGTCCATTTTCAAAATCAAAGCTTTAGTTAATTCGTTGGTAATATTTATCTTTTCTCTCCGAGCTTCATTCCTTTGAAGCAGGGCATGATCTGCTCGCCTTTTGTATTCGTCCTTTTCCTTGATTACTTTATCTGCTAATATCTTCAAGTGGTTAAATGAAGAATACAGTTTTGCAGTTTCAGCTTCTTTCATTGATAGTATTTCAGATTCAAGCTCCAAAATAGCTCCTTCAAGGCTTTCCGCTTGTGCTTTAGGATAAGGCTCTGGCAAAGGAACTGCTGTGGCCATTGATTCCCTGTCCTCAAAATGCATCTAGTCAAGAAGGGTGAATTGCAAAAGGAAAGATTTAACATATCCAGAAACCAGTTAAATGAATATAGTTTTGCAGTTTCAAGTGGTTAAATGAAGAATACAGTTTTGCAGTTTCAGCTTGTTTCATTGATGGTATTTCAGATTCAAGCTCCAAAATAGCTCCTTCAAGGCTTTCCGCTTGTGCTTTAGGATAAGGCTCTGGCAAAGGAACTGCTGTGGCCATTGATTCCCTGTCCTCAAAATGCATCTAGTCAAGAAGGGTGAATTGCAAAAGGAAAGATTTAACATATCCAGAAACCATGGAAGTCTACAAAGCAAAATAACAAACACAAAGTATTGGAGCAATAATTTTCTTTTTTTACCTTTGGATAAACATGTAAGTCTTACAGTTCCCCAAATTGAAAGTGTCACCAATGTTAGACCCAGCTCCTCTTCTGTTAGTATATCCAGGATAATCTTCCATTTTAAATATAACCGACTCTTTCAAAACCAGTCCATAATTTTGTGCTTGTTCTACCAGTTTCCACTCGTTGTAAGGGTAGCATTCTTTGTGAGCAACATGGATTTCTCCCATTGTGCTGAGCATTACCCTTGCATTTTTGAAGAACATCCCCACCAAATCGCGATGTTTCCTGCCCAACAAACATACTCTATCAACTATCAAATTTCTGCTTTAAATTGTGACTACATCTTCTGTGCAGTCTTAAAGAAAAATCTCTTATTTCATATAGATAAATTCTAATAAGGCTGGAAAGGATTTAAAGTTTAAGAAACCAACTTGATTACTTTTTCATCAGTTTCCTTTCCAAAGAAACCTGCATGAGGGAAGTTGAAGACAATTCTATCATACTTCCTCAAATTTATAATCACTCTCTTAGCCATTGTTTTTGCATCAACACCATGCAATACCATTGCTCCTGCCATCTTCAAAGTCTGAAGATTTGTTTTGCCTGATGTATACGAACTTTCCACCATCTCTGTATTGAAAAGACATACAAATCCATGATTGTAATAGGATAAACAAACATCACAGGGATTATGACGATTGTAAACCTACAACACTCAATGAAAACAGACAAAAACAAATTTTGGAGGAAAGCTTTTGTACCTCTACTGTCAAGAGAGGTGGGAACCATGTTTTTGGCAGAGCCAAATGCATTAGCTAAAGCTAAAGAAAATGAAAAATCTCCTTCCCCCACTAATAATATTTGATGTAAGTTGGAGTAATGCTTGATCCTCTTCTCAGAAGAGTGCTGCTTCTTTAGACATTCTGAAACAGAAGTATCTGGATCATGTAAAGTCAAATCCATGTGCAGTACAAGACGAAACACACAAATGTCCAGCCAACTAGTCCCCTGTTAAAGTTGAAGTACAAATGGTATTATAAAGAAATGGTGAAAGAGGTCTATAAACTGAAAACTATTTAAGATCTCAAACTACACTGCTATTAAAGACTGTGAAATCCATGTCCTTAATGTTAGATGCTCTCAAATTCTTATTGTTGTTAACTGTGGGAAACCTATAAGAGTAAAATAAAAGTCCCAGTTCTAAATCTAAGTTCTTATTGATCTTCTAGATTCTGACATTATTCCATTACCCAGCATACCCTGTTTATCACATGTTGATTAACTATTAAATAAATCTCTGAGCCCCAAGCCTTAGCCTTAAATACTGACAGCTTTTGCATTGTTCATGCCAATTTAAGTGCCCTCGATAGTTCAATCCAAAATTCAAGGAATGACACCCTAAAATTGCTCCTACCGTTTGAATCTATTTCTTCTCTACAATTTCTACAGCTTCAGAAATGAATAAATATACCTTTTTTGAACGTGTTTAAAACTCTGTTAAAGAAATGGATCTGAAGAGCAATGCCATTCCTTGTTCCAGCCCTTCTCTGCCACTAAACATCCCAAATGAGTGATCAATACTGTCATTTTTCTCATAGCTATTGTTATTATTTATTTGCAACAATACACAGAGCTTTAGTTCAATAACATTTCAGAAACTGATACAGAAGGAACATGAAAACCATGTCACTAGTTCCACCTTTTTTCTGGGTTCATAGCAATCGATATCAAAGAATACCTTATATTTTCAGGAGGTACACCCATGTAAATACTGTAAATAAAAATTGTCCCTTACTTGATCACACTAGGTATGTACCACATTACTAAAATAAACTCCCTGCCTCTTCATTTTCATTAGTGTACCTTCAGATTGATCTTGATTAGGATATCTTGAGAGTTAACAGAGGTAATAAAATTTAATTGTGCTACCCCTGTCAACACTAGGAATAATTTTGTTGATAATGATCATCAAACTAGGCTACCACTCTGTAAATAAATAAACGCTTGAAATGCATATCATGTAATTGGAAAAATCAATTCAACTGGGTTCTCTGAGGGAAATTCAAGCATGAAAACGGTATCTAAATACAATCTAATATGATAAGACTCTTCTTTCTGTCTTATGCATCCCTTTGTTTCTTATTGTGCAGTTATACCGAATAACCAGTGATGGATTCAAGGATTTTGAAATTTCATTGATGAAGACTATCCAATATAACCAATAGCAGGCATTGCTATAAACTTATAATCACCATTTACTGTCATAGCTATTTGTGCTCAATTTTCATAGATTTTAATAAACTGCACTCCAAATTTTTTGGAAATAGTATGATTATTCTGTTCAAACACTTGACTAGGACTATTTTAGCGCCCAAATTCATAATTCTTTACCTTGTCTTCTGATATAATTGATCATCTATGCTTATCTCTATTCTCAAGTTTTAATGTATTTTATTTTTATCATATGGAATTTTATAACAACACATTATACCAGAATGTTGGAAGGTAAGATGTATTGGAGCATACCTACTTTTTAAATGATTAGAGCTTTGGGAACATTTTTTCAAAAAAAAAAATCAATATTGTTATAATACATATGTCACTTCGAGAATAGAATCATCTAGCTTCTAAGTTATACTAAACTACAATTGTCCTACAATTTGAAGATCTCTTTGGCATACAATAGAGTTTGTTCATATCCCCTTCATATAGAGAATCACAATATTATTCATATACACTGCAATTGTTAAGTTTGTCCAATATAGGTTGAGTTGACGATCATTTTGCTTTCAGATTCTCTTCTTACTATGAGATTAGGTAGTGATTTTTTTGCATCTTCAAAGATTTGTATAACTCTCTCCAAAACTCCATGGCTTACAAAGATTAGAGATAATTAATTCTTTTCTTTGAAGAGATATTAATCTTCACCAATGTCTAGTTAAAAGCTTTACTTCCACAATGCTCTACACTTGGAGTATTGCTTCTTTCATTCACCTTATTTCTTCATTAGGACTAGGTAAGAAGTGACTTCATGGTAGATCTATTTAAAGATTACAAAATCTCAAAAGCATCAAATAATGTGATTTGTTTTCATATATTTTCTCTTTAATGTGTGTCTCATTTTTTTCTATTTTGTATTTGTTAGAATTGTATTTGCACTCCCTTTTTTTTTTTGTTATACCTTTATAGTCCCATGGACCAATTTTAGCCTTTCCCATAGATATTAATATCTTTATCTTATTTTATTGTAATGGTGAAATTTGCATATTTAATACCCCATAGTTTCTTGTTTTGGCTAAGACTAGTACTAGGGCAAACCCTAAGGACCTTACATTAAAAATTAATGATTTTTTTATTTAGATGCTATGCTTTTTATTAATTTTGTTTTGCAAGCATTTAAATTATAGTTTGATTTTGATTATGTTATATGTTGCCCAAAGATGGATGTTTTGGTTATTAACCTATAAATACAACATTATTTTATATTAAATGAGTAATGTTGAGAAATATGTTTAAATTAGACTAATAATTTTGGATCAAGAAATAATTAGAATAATGACTCAAACTAATACTTATTTAGAGAATGAATTATTTAGATTTAATGTCAATGTAATAATTTCATATTAATGTTTGTAGATAATATTTATCTCGAGTAACATGTATTCACAATAATGATTAAAATAATGATGTGGGTGAATACTTTTAGATTCATGTTTATTTTTTTAGATTAATGTTAAATCAATATAATAACTTGAATTCATTTTTTAGATTGTTGATCTTAGATTAAATATTTTATACTAAAACTTATTTGATGAATTATTTGTTTAGGATTATGAATTTTTGTATTATTTCATGAAAATTGATGGCTTGATAAATGATGCAAGAGCATCTAGGGGTACTAGCAATCTTGCATCACCAAAAATATTGTTATTTCAACTTTTTAATTTTCAATAAGGGCTTAGGGATTAGGAGAATTATATTTTAATTTGCAATAATGTAAATTCCCTTGGTGTGAAATTATAAATGTAAATTTGATGGGAAATAGGCCCCGATAAAGTGGTAAAAGCATATAGTGGGGAAATATTCCATTTGGACATCCACTTTAGGATGCGAACAAATAGTTTTGTCTTTTAGTGGTTTTGGCATGTTTTTCATGTACAAGTGTCATAAATTGTCATAAGGTGGGCTGCAAATAATCTTGCATGTTGCTTGCATGTCTTTGCATGCAAAGTTGTAACTGACAAGCTGTAAGGAATCTGTAAGAGGCTATAAGATGTCATAACCACCCAAATTTCATTGGTCAAAGTTTAGGCACCCATGAGAAGGATGACATGCATTGGACTCCATTTCTATTTGCATATTTTTGTAAATCCCCAAGTTGGGTGTGGTATTTTCAAGATGATTCTAGAAGGTTGTTTTGTGAAACCATGAATGGTTTTCTCCATGTACTTTCTCTATTTATTCATGCCTTTTCATTTTGAGAAGCGGGGCTTGGAGAAGTGAAGTTTGCATACCCAAATGCTATTGAAATCATGCCAGATTGTTGAAGACATATTTGTTGCAGGTGTGGCATGTAGGATTGAAGAGGATCCCACGAGCTTAATTTTGATGTAAACCATTTGTATATTTGAATGAAATCAAGTTGCAAAATTCTCTTTCATTTTTTATACTTTTTATGTATTTGCAACCTTCTTGCTTTGTGTTTAGTGTGGTTTTGTAATCAGATTTGAAAGGGAGAGTATGCGTAGGTAGAAGCGCCGATGTGAGGTAGTTTGCACTAGGACCTGAGGGTGGAGAGTGTGTGGATTTTGTTTGTAGATGGATGTGTAATGTACAAGAAGAAATTTTCAGAGGGTTTGAGGAACTAAGGTTCCCAATGGTTGTAAAAAGATCATCGAAGGAGGAAGTTTACAATAATATTGGTGAGTATTAAAAGAGGGTTTTGTAAATAGATCGCCAAAAGAGACAATTTACATAAGTAAAACTTGAGGATTTGAAGATTTGTGTTGAGGCTTTGTGAGGCCTAGAAAATGGAAAAGAGAAAGAAGAAAATTAATTTTGTCATTGGATGAATTTTGAGGATTCCTGGACTTGAGAAAATCAGAGAGCAAATTAGAGAGAGAGAGAGAGAGGAAGAAGAAATAAGAGTTGAGATGATAGAATTGCAACAACAGGTGGATGAATTGAGAAAAGAGATTGAAAGGAGAAAACGAGAAAAGAGAAGAGATGGAGGTAATTTTGATTATCCTTCTAATGATATTTTGATTGCAGGAAAGAAAGAAGATGCATGATGAGGGCACAGCCTGAGACTTAGAAAATAACCCACAAACAAGAGAATAATTTTATTATTCAGAAAATGGAGCTTCTTACATGCAGAGGATCTCAAATCCCCAAGTTCTACAACACATGCAAGTTACAAAAAGCTACAGAATAACCCTTTCGCAATATGTGAGCTTGTCCCCAAAAGGTTACCCAAAAATTAGAAACCCGCCCATAAATAGAGCTCCTCTTTAGTTTGGAGCCAAAACAACATTCAAATTTGAGTTTAGGCGGTTTGGCACCGAAAATTTACAACATGAAGTTCAAATTTCAAAAGAGCATTTGCAATTGTATCTTCTAGAAAGTGCGCCAACTTCCCGGGGCCATAACTTTTGATCCAGGACTCCGATTCATGAACCGTTTGAACCGTTGGAAAGGTCACGAAGTCAACAATGCGCTCAAAATTTGCTATGCCGATTTCAGCAAGTTTTGGGGTCGATCCAGGAACTCTAAGTGCCTAAAATCTAACTTGGAAGATTTTCAGGTGCAAATCTGGGAAACTAAAATTGCAATATCTTTCCACCTAGGAATAGAAAATAAAAACCGTAAATTGGGAATTTCATTATGATGAAAAGGGTATCCAAAAATGTAAAAACATCTAAAAACTGAGAAACTTGAAATTTAACTATTTTTGGGTGATGCAAGATTGCCCTTACACCACTGGATTGTCCTGCATCAATGCAACAAAGTGTCATGCAAGTGGCACAGAGGAAGAAAAAGATGATGAATACGAATAAATTGATGAACCTAAAGCTAAGGAATGTCTATTGTAAGACATGAAGGATGAAATTACAGAGGTCGTAGCAGTAACGACAAATGATTTGAGTGCAATGGAGAACATTGAAGAAGAGGACACCAAAGTTGAATCAGTAAACTTGACAAGGTAAAACTTGCTTTTTTGTGAGTTAATTGGTGATTCTAATTTTCTTATGAATTATGTGAATGGAATGGGTGAATATGAAGAAGTTGAAAGTTTTGTTGCAACAGTAAGGAAGAGAGGAATATCAGATTTTGATTAGATTAGAACCATATCTGATTTGTGTTTGAATGATATGATGAGTTATAGTGAAGAAAGAAATGCAGTAGTGAAATTTGTAGTAGAAGGAAATGAGGTAAAATCAGATTTTAATGTATGTTTTGATGAGGATAAGAATGTAGAAATGGATAAAGTTTTTACAACAATGAATCGATTTGAGAAGGTCAAAATTGAGAAATAAGAGGTGAAGGTAAAAGAAGAGTTTGATAAAGAGATTTATATGAATGGCAATTTGTTGCAGGATGGAAAGGATGAATATCTTGATTGTGTTACTGGCATTGAATTTGCAACATTGGTTATGGGACAAGGAAGTTACATAGTTGTATGTCTTGTAGAAGACATGAAAGAAGAAAATAAAGTTGAAGATGAAATAGGCGATGAAAAGGTAAATTCAAATTTCATTGAATTTGAGAATAATTATTTTCGTGTTGAAATGGATGAGTTAGTGAATTCATATGAGATGGTTTAGTTATAGTTTGTTACAGATGATTGGTATGCAGAGAAGGATTTGTATGGTGTTGTAAAGTTAAGTGCAGGAGCAAATTGGTGGAGGTGGACGAGCTATAGTGGGTTGAATCCCACAAGCTCAGAGGAGGATTTGAATTACATTAGGTGGAGGTGGTCGATTTATGGTGGAAATGATTCCACATTCAGGATGTTGAGTGTAGAGAAAAGTTGTCAGTGAAGGAAGCTTGCTCCAGTTAAGTTTTTGAAGAGGAGAAGAAAAGAATCAATTGTAGGTACCAAATTTAGTGATGGATTTTATTGAGGATTGCTTGCAATCCAAAAGGGTGGTACTACCACTCAACTCCATTTTGTGAATCCATATTCACAATTTTTTTCCTATCCCGGGTGTCTGATGCAGGAGCATCTAGGGGTACTAGCAATCTTGCATCACCAAAAATATTGTTATTTTGATTTTTTAATTTTCAATAAGGGCTTAGGGATTAGGAGAATAATATTTTAATTTGCAACAATGTAAATTCCCTTAGTGTGAAATTATAAATGTAAATTTGACGGGAAATAGGCCCTGATAAAGTGGTAAAAGCATATAGTGGGGAAATATTCCATTTGGGCATCCACTTTAGGATGAGGACAAACATATTTGTCTTCTAGTGGTTTTGGCATGTTTTGCATGTACAAGTGGCATAAATTGTCATAAGTTGGACTGCAAAGAATCTTGCATGTTGCTTGCATGTGTTTGCATGCAAAGTTGTAACTGACAAATTGTAAGGAATCTGTAAGAGGCTATAAGATGTCATAACCACCCAAATCTGATTGTTCTGAAGTTTAGGCACCCATGACAAGGATGACATGCATTGGACTTCGTTTCTATTTGCATATTTTTGTGAATCTCCAAGTTGGGCATGGTATTTTCAAGATGGTTCTAGAAGGTTGTTTTGTGAAACCATGAATGGTTTTCTCCATGTACTCTCTCTATTTATTCATGCCTTTTCATTTTGAAAAGTGAGGCTTGGAGAAGTGAAGTTTGCATACCCAGATGCTGTTGAAATCATGCCAGATTGTTGAAGACATATTTGTTGCAGGTGTAGCATGTAGGATTGAAGAGGATCCCATGAGCTTCATTTTGATGTAAACCATTTGCATATTTGAATGAAATAAAGTTGCAAATTTCTCTTTCATTTTTTGTACTTTTTATGTATTTTCAGTCTTCTTGCTTTGTGTTTAGTGTGTTTTTGTAATCAAATTTGAAAGGGAGAGTATCCCTTTTCATCAATAAATTAGTTTGCGTGTCTAGGTAATTGTTGATAGGGACAAGGCAAACCTAACAAAAGGAGTATTCTAGTGTTAGTGCATAAACATAACAATAGTAAGGAAATCAAGAGGCTAGGTGCCAATTACTAGTGCAATAGGAGAACCTATATTGCTCGATGCCATTGATGACTAATAAATTGAGTTCAATTAAACCTGAGTAGATGAACAAGGATCACTAAGGAAACTCCTTAAAATAGAGGTGCATAGGGAGGTTGCCATGAACAATAAGAAATAACTTAATAAATGATAAAGAAAAGGGGCAAGCTAAACTAACAAATGATGAAACATCAAGAAAGATGTAGAAATGTCAATTCAAGCACATAATTGGAAAGAAATCCAACTAAAAGAAGCTATGATTTTGTATGGCTTAGAAGTTATGAGAAAAGTTATAATTCTCTTGACATAGGAAAATCTTGGACAATATCCTAAAAGTAAAGATGCCTCCTAGATTATTTGATCAAATTTGAAAAGAAAGAGCTTAAAAAAATAGAATTTGAATTCCCTAATTCACTTGTGCTTGGGATTTTTTGAGTGGTTTTGGCCCTCCTAGTCTATGTAAGTTAGTCTTGGTTTAGCTTAAATGTTGAGCCTTGTGTGTGTGTGTGTGTGTAATGTCTAATGACCCAATTTTCATTTGATTGTCAAGTCTTATATGTAAGTAATGAGAATTTTTTTGAAGTGTTGAGTATGAGAATGGTTGAGAGGAGATTTCTATCAAAGTGACCAAGATGGATGAAATTTTACATTGTTAAAATTGGTTGTGACCCCTAGAAATGGTCATATATCTCATTATTAGCTTTGTGAAGTTGCATACTCCATTGTGACAATGGTTAAAGGGAAATTCAAGTTTGATTCTTAAGTTTAGCCTTTGATTAAACACCTTCAAATCAAGGAGAAAAAATATTAATACTTAAACCTACCATTTTTCAAGTAATTTTGTTGTAATAATAATGGTTGTCTTTTATTTCAAGTTTTACTTTTGATTGTCAACTTGTATGATTATCTGAATAATCTCGAGTGTCTCATTGTTTTAAATGAACTTAAATGAAAATGGTGAATATCACTTAGGTTATAAAGGATTAATCAGAGTTGTGTAGCAAGAAGTGATAAAGTTCTTAGGGAAGTAAAATATATTCTTTAGATTCTTGCTAGCTAAAGGAAGGCAGACATCAAAGGAACTTGGAGAATCTAAGTAGTTGATTAATAGTAACCAAATTTTAATTTAAAAAGTATACTTTTGAACTATTTTTAAGTAACTAGAAAATGATTGAGTTGTTAAAGAATTAATACTAGTAAAAGCAATACTTTATTCTTGTTATTAGCAATCTATGTAATTAATTGAAATAAGTGAATCAAACATTATCCTACATAGATTAGTTTTTATATCTATTCTAATCAAAGTTTGTATTAATAATCGGGAACAAATTTTTTTAGTAGCATATGTAAATATTTCTAATGGATAACTAGGTTATTTGAATTTTTTATTCAAGTTAAGAAGTAATTTTGTAAGCTTTGTGAATAAATATTGAAAGGGAAAATAGTTAGTGAAATTCCCAGATGAAATTCCTTAAAGTTCCAATCTTAGTCTATATCATATTATATGTATTATAGAATCTTTATTTTGGTTCCTCTTAAGCTTCAATGACCTTGGTTATATTTTTAATGTCTATCTAGATAATTCAAGCTAAGAAACTCCCAATTTTTGTTTCCATTGATTAGTTTTAGAATTCCCCTTGTAGAAAGTAAATTTGTTAATTATCACCTGAAATTTGATTTTATTCAATTTCAATGAGTTTGGACCAATTCTCATAATTTGTAACTATGGAGTGATTGAAGTTTAATTATTATCCATATATTTACTGTAGTAAATCTTAGTCAGAGTCAATTCTCAATTGCCACATGTCAATAGAAAAAGGGGACATTATTCTCTAAAAATTATCACTTAGAAAAGGAAACTAAAACTAAGTTGGACTATATGAGTCTCACATCTTCTAAAGAAAAAGGTTGGAAAAAATTTCTTAATTGTCTAAAGAAGTCTTGGTGGGTTGGACCAATCAAGCATGCTATGTGTTTGCACTAGAATACTCTAAGTTTTTGACATAGCCACCCTTTGAAATTCAAAATTATAATTTGTTTGAGTTAGCTTTAAGTAGATCTTATGCAGCCTATAAGTTTCTTGGGGAGTATTCACTTGTGAATTCTAGAATTGAAGGATTGAGTAATTTTGAGTTTTGAGAGTCCTCATTTCCATGAGATCCTTATGCAACAATTCCTCATGAAACACAAAACTAAAAGGTTGAGTAAATTAGGTCGAACATTTTCTTAGGTCCATAGAAGTAAATTATATTCAAATAAATATACCTATAGAATATGAGAATTCTAAGAATTGAGGATCCCAAGGATCCAAGGGACTAGACTAATTAGAGTTTGTTACAATTATTCTCTTTGTAGATATTAGGCATTTGGATGGTTTGGTATCCCTAGATTCTATTACCCTAACTTACTTAGACCATGGAAAATTATTATAGGGACTTTGAGAATATCAATTGTCAAATCTATAAGTGTCATAGAGTTGCCACATGGTCCCTTAGACCATTAAAGGACTATGATATGTATCTATGGTATGTAGAACCCAATCCTAGATATAGAGGAACCCAAATAGCCAAGTGTTAGCCTCATGATCGCCTAGATAAATTAAGTACATGGAATTGAAAATTAGATTAGCTCAGTTAGAAGGAATACTTTGCATCCATAAGGTCCTTGATGCAAAACCAATTTTTATGTTCTTGTTTGAGCATCTTAGAATCCTTCAAGATTGAAATAAAACTTAGTTAAGATGATAGTGACATCTTCATGTATGATGAAGCCCCTAATGTACAAAAATAATGCTTAAAATTTGGTCAAGATGTTCAATGGTTCCTATGGTGTTGAAGAAAAAATAATTTTAGTTAGATGTCCTTTTGGCTATGGTAAAACCATGTTGAGATGATAAGGTTAAACTGAGGTAATGAATCATAAGCCAATTATAAGTCATTTTTAATTGTCAATTAAAAAAGGAAATATAATTTTTGGTAGAAATTTTGGGTTGTTGCAACATAGGTTTATGCCATTTCTTGTATAGTTTTGTGCCGATTTTAAGAGGAGTGATTTGATACATAGATATATTGAAAAAATAACACAATTTTGTGCAAATTAGAGTCCCTTGCCCTATGTTATCCCCTACCATTTACAATATTCCTAGACACTTAACAATTTTACCCTTTCCCATGTTCACACACCCTTATGTATTCATTATATCCACTTATTTATTACTTCTATTATTGCATTTATTCCCATACACATTCTATCCACTATGATTTATCTCATTTTATGCCTTGGGAATAGTGCATAGTCATGGAGCCATCCGCATGGTCATGGACTTGCTTCACTCAATAATAGGAAAAGAAAGGCTGAAGTTTATTTAGCTGTGTCTAAGTTTTCAACTATTTCCTACCTTATAATGAATAAGACTAAATACAAGAAAAAAAATCTACTATTTTATGACAAGAAGTAATGAAAGTGTTCAAACTTAATCATACTATGCCCTAGCTTACTCAAGTTAAGTTTATCCAAGCCAAAACAATTAATATGGGAAATGAAAATAATAAAACTAGAAATATAAAAATCACAATTCAAAAATTAAGTATAAGACAGTGAAAGGGACATAACTAGGAACTTGTAAATTGACCTAGGGAGCTCATTGGGAAATATACTATCATGCCCATGCTATCATATAATTTTCATGTTGTCATCCTATGCATGTGTTGTCATCTAGGAAAGTTAGAAAATACAATTTTTTGGGTAGATTCCTAAATTTCCTAAACATAAGAGAGAAAAGACACCAAGACTACGGCCAAACATATACCAAAAAATATACAAAATAAAAGAACTCTACTTGGTAAGCTGATGTGAAAAAAATATCAAAAGTATGATGAAAGAGAAGAAAGAGAACACAAATTTCATGTGATTGTAGTCCTCCAAGCACTTATGATAGGATAGAACATTGTTGGGATTGCTTAGGGTCTTGCTATAAATGGTCAAGCCCCTTGTTTAGCCTTTCAAATTTCATGGGCTCTCAATGAAATGAGGAAGATTGAAATAGTGTGTGTGCTTAAGATTATGAGCTTCTAAGCCCTAAGAGAAATTATATAAAGTAAATCTATAAGTGTCAATCCTTGGTCTATGGGGAGAAACACCCCAATGTGTGTATGATTTAAAACTAGGAGGTGATGGCCACTAAAGTATTTGTGAATGAAATAAATGATAGAGAAAAAAGGAAATAGAGATTTAAATTTGTAAAGAACAATAGGAACGAACATTAAAAGGAACAATTGTACATTATTCTATGAGCATAAGGAAGAAGTAATGTAGAAGCTACAATTGCACAAGATATATTATCCAATGTAATAATAAAAAACAATAAACAAAATAAAGATCATACTATATTTAAGAGATAATGTAGAATATGCACTAATGGAGTATCCAACAACATCAATGCTCACATAAGATCTACACTCATGAAGGAAAAAACTAGCATGAAAAATAATAGAAATATCTAGAGTTGCATGTGATCTCTTTAAAAATTCAAAATTGCTTTTGCATAAGGTTTGTGGGGAATATGGAGGATCACATTCAAGCAATAAGCATTTTTTTAGGGATGGGCATTACACAAGTAAGAGTAGGTAGCTAGGTGGGAAGCCAATAGTTTAATTTTTAAAAATTTGCTACATGCTAGTGCACCACACAATAATCCTAGAGAAAATTTCTAAATTTAAGACATATAGCTTGGTATTAGTAAATATCATGTTTTCATCCTAGAGAAAGTGCCTAAATTTAAGATGAACTACTTGGTATCAATAAGAAATAATAAAACATGATACAAAAGTTGGCAAACCGGTGAAGGAAAAGGCTAAGGCAGTTGGTTTGGTGCACCCTAAAGATGTTATGGGAGTACATACCAAAGTGAGGACAACTTGTACTACCAAGAAAGGTATGTGATTTTTGACCTTACATTTTACCCCAATTAGCAAGCTTATGGTATTAGGTAATAAATCTACACTAAATTACTACTAAAGTAAAATAATGAATGTAATAACATAAAAAGGATATGAAAATGATACATAGTGGTTCTTTGAGTGAGGAAATCATGTCCCCAAGCTAGAAATCTACAAAACCATGATCTCATAAATCATAGTAATGTAAAATAGATCTAGATTAGTCCATTATCAATATTAGTAATCAAAATACAAACATGAGGAAAGCTTAAGTGGTGAGAGAAATATAACAAGTATAATGTCTCTTTCAAAAGTGAACAACTAATACAAACAAAGATAAATCAATATAATTAGTATGATATGAAAGGAATAAATTTGATATGAGGAGAAAGGAAAATAATTGATACAAGGTTGAATGATATGATTCAAGGTCTAGCTTACTATGTTGCTAATAATCATGAAATCAAATTGGAAAAGTGAATCACTTGTACTAGCATGCTTTGTTGCTAGGTGATTCACATGTTTGATAAAATTCAAGATAACTTGGACTAGTGTGCAATGTTTTTAGGCGACCCCAACATATACTGGATAATTAGACACACCCCATAGATTAGTCACCAAGCCTAGATGCTTTAATTGGACAAGTGTGTTGGCTAATTACAAATTTTGGAGGGAAAAGTATGCTCCCTCTCGTTGTTTCCTAGAATAGGTTGAGAGGTAAGAACATTAAGATTTGAAGATTTCAAAATTTATAATGTGAATTTCCCTCAAAAAAATGGGTGAGAAATAATGAAAGTATGCCAAAGGTGTTAAGAAGGAGAAGTTTTGGAGAACATTTTAGAAACACTATTGCAAAGAGCAATAGTGAGACAAAATTTATATGATGTGGAAGAATACAACATCAAATAAAATCTATGGTCGAGAAGATGTTACAATTTTCATTGAAGAGGGGAGAAAAAGCATGTAGAAAGTTTTAAACTTTTGAAAAATTAAAAATTTCAATATATAAATAAGAATTTTTAAAAAATATAAAAAATATTTTTACTATTCACATTGGAAAACTAGATCATATGAGATATTTTTGAGTGAAAATGTATGGATAAGGTGTCATTCACTTTGTAAGTACCCATACATTTTTTAATTATTTTTGTTGATAAAATAATGTTTTATCTTCAAGGATCATGAAGAGGGTAGACTTGACACCCCTCGTTGATGGCAAGAACAAATATTTACTATTATTTCACATGTAATTGTAGTGTCATTTAAGTTCAAAGTTACATTTGGGAAGATATTAGAAATTAGGTAAATATTGTGATGTATATGAAGATCTTCTACAAATGGATCTTATGAAAAATTTGGATAATCTTCCCATGGAGAGCTTGGGACTAGGATCTTAGTCAATTTGACCATTTTGACAAAATATATGATGTTTATAACACATGATCTGGGTGTAAGGTGCACAAAAGGAGTTACTATTCATGGTGGTTGACCAATCTTGGTAAGTAGTGTGATTCCAAATGAAAGAGGTGTATGCCTAGATTTGGGTGAGTGGTATTTGCCACTAGTCTGGCAATACTACTCATTGTATCTTGTATTCGTATCTCCTAAATATTGGTGCCTTGAGATCGTAATATTATGATATTATTTTGCAAATCATTTGAGCATTATTATGTTGTTGGAATCGAGATATTAGTATATTATATTGATGTGAATATTTTCATGATTAATACAAGATTGAGTCTCTTTGGGCATGAGATTTTTTCCTACAAGGTTTCTCCATGTAAATACTTTGCTATGGCGTGCATTTGCTTTTAATGTTGATTTCCATTTAATATTATGATCTATCATTATTAATTAATTTGGATATATTAAAGAACACCTTTTCTCATTGATTATTTCAACCTTTTTTTCCAACAAAGATGCCATAGAGACATGAGTTTCATCTCACTAGGTTGGACTAGCATAGAGAGCACATTAAGTAGGGTATCCAACTTAGAGAGGTATGCTAGCAAATTTATATTTTTTTCCTTTTATGAGAAAATGGGACTTGCGGTACATGTGGTGGCAACCCTTGTGCATATGGGTGTCTAATATACATGCCTATGTCCAAAAAACACATCAATATTTAGAAAATGTGCTAGTGTTTGGAAGATGTGCTAGAATATGGGTGTGCTAGCATCTAAGAGTAGAAAGGAAAATGAAGTAGAAATAGAAGAAAGGAATGAGAATGTATCTATATAGATGTGATTTTTTTTCTAGAAATGAATTTCTTGTATAGAAGTAAGAATTTTGATAAAGTTTTGTTTGAATTTTTGCAAGGTTTGTTTAAGCTATGAGAGAGACTAGGGAGCTGAATGTTCACCTTAGTTCAATCATGAGAGGCAAACCTGACATTAGTTGACATTGTGCATCTACAAGATGTTAGGCTGCATTGGGTGTACTAGATTCCTTAGATGTGATATAATGAGTGCATGCTAACGACATTGATGGAGAGCTGGGATGCAAACAAATTTGCATTTTGTATGTTCATAAAGGAGATTAGAATTACCAAAGAGGCCTTTATTGTCTCTATCTCCAAAGAAAAACATGGTGAAGGAAATTGCAAGTAGAAAAGGCCATGTATGGAAGCTAATAATTCAATTGGAGTTGGTTCTTAGTAGATTATGGAAGCTCTTCTTTCTTATTTGTTTTATTTTATCTCTCCACCTTATAGAAAGAGTAGAATTTAAGAGGAGTTCTTGGCTCTTTACTATATTACGTAGGTTTTTTATAATTGTTATTATTGTGTCTCTCTTAACCCTCCCAAATAAAACTAGTCTTATTATTTTCACACTTCACATTTTGTTTAGGTGGTTGCATTGAAATTATTTTATTTTAAAAAAGAGGGTCCATTAAATGTCACATTTTATCATATAAAAAAGAGTGAAATATATTGCTTTCATTTACAAAATTTATTGTTCTAAGAAACCTTAGGTGTGAGAATAAATCTTATTTTAATTAAAACATAAATACAATTTTAATTGAAAGAAGAATATTGGGTAGCTTTGAATAGTGGATTTTTGTGTTTTTTAAAGTATTGATCTTAAGTATTTATAAAGATATAATAAAAATTGATCAAAAAGAAAAAGATATAGTGGTCTCCACACATGTAGACTAGAACTACCTTATAAAAGATAAGACAAGGTTGCATAATAAAATATAAAAATAAAAAGTAAGAAAGGTTGAAGATGATCTCTATAAGTTGTAAAAAATTTTATGTCAAAATGATTGGTTAAATAGAACAAATAATTGCAGATGATCTTGTAATAGATTAAAAAAAATTATTAATCACAAAATATCCATGAGATAAATTAAGATTGTCAAAGAAGTTTAGAAATTCTTAAAATAAAATTAGAATTATAATGTAAACAAATTTAACAACTTCAGAGATAGAATTCCAACTACAAAATGATGCTATTGACTATTATTTTTAAAATAAAATATTTCATAATATTACTATTGTGGGTTTATATGTTAAAGATATTTTATATGAGTGAACATATATAGAATTAAGGTTATATATAAAACATATTTATTTTCTGCTCAAATTTAGATTGATGATTTTTAGAAGAGGAGAGAAATTAAGATAGAGTTTTCACATCTTCTCTGGACTATATTGTTAGATTGACTTATTTTGTTTTTATTGATAAAGAAACTAACACAACTCTTCAATATTGTGGAAAATGATTTCAAACTCTAAACCTTACCCAAAAGCTTTTTTTTCTTTAGTTAAATGTTCATGATAAATTTCTATCAAGAAAATAATGGAAAATGAAGACTGATTTGAAATCCTCAAATATTATATATGTGATAATGTAGAGGAAACTAGTGCACACCTTCTCCTTCACCACCCCTTGCCTTCAAGATTTGGGGGAAGGTAATAGGTAATCTAAAATCCCCTGGGTTATCCTATGTCTATTGAGTCATTTTTGGCTAAATGAATTACCCATTTAAGGGAAATGCTTTTATTTTCTCATGGAATTAGATGTCAGTCATGCTTGGCTTGGAGCATATAGCTTGAAAGGAAAGTGAGGATCTTAAAAACCCACTTCAAATAAAGAGAAAATTTGGATTATGTTCGAAGTTACATTGCAAAATTTTGTGAATTGTACTTTTCCCAATGAAAATTTTAGTATATCTGTTGTGGACAAAAATCAGTTTGTCTCTAAAAGACCATAATCACTAATGAGTATACTAAGAGTCTGTGGGACTGAATCTATTCATAAACATTAGAAACTAAACTTTGATAGTGTCAGCAAAAAATCCGAATCCAAAATAGGAGTTCATGACTCTTATTACCTTTGGAGTTGGCTACATTGACCAAAATACTAACAATCTTGTTGAAGCAGAAGCTGTTTTCAAGGGTATATTAGACTCTTTTCATTTATCTTCCCATATAAAAAGCCACTTTCAGGGGTATATTAGGTTTTCTTTCAGGTGTATATTAGGTTCTTCTCATTATGTTCCCATGCTATTTATATGGGAGGAAACTCAAATGTCATTATCAATGCTTTGAAGAAAAGGACTTGTATTGGGTCTGGGTATTAAGATTGAGGAAATGTGTGAGAATCTGATTGGATTCCTTTGATTGACTCCTTCCACTGGCCAACTTACAGACTCGCTGGCTAATTGGGTATTTTGACAATAGATTTAAAAAAAAAAATTCTTCATGGAAACCAGATCAAAGAAGAGATATCTAAATTAATAGACTTCATTCAAAATGGTGTAGTTTAATGCAATTAGATTTCCACAATCCATAACTGAAATAATTAAGCTGCTTCTGGATTTGATTGTGTGCTTGTTTTTTATCAACGTTTCGGATCACACGCAGTGATCCATCATCAGATCATTCTTTTCAGCTCTTTATTCTGATGATGGATCACTGTATTGATCCGAAACATTGATAAAAAAACAAGCACACAATCAAATCCAGAAACAGCTTAATTATTTGATGTAGTTTAATTTACCATTTGTCAATTTACCTCATATTCTTTTAATTCTTTAATTCCCGTGTCTATTTGTTTAACCTTACTGCATTATAAATTGATCTATGTTTGTAAAGATATGTACACCCAATATAAACTATCACAGTATAAGAAATCCATAACAGAAACAGAAATTAATTCTGCTCACCTCATGCACTTCTTCTCAGCTACTTGCATTTGGAAGGCATGAAAACTGCCATAGTCAAAAGCTTGCCTGAGGAAAATAACCAGAAATTCAAACATGGTATGTGTTAAAAACGAAAATTTTCACAATACAGAGGTACGGCCAAGTGAAAGAATTCTAATACAGAATTTAAGAATCTTTGGCTTAAAAATAAACCCATATAATTTAAGTTTCAACAATGTCTGCATAAGGAATTTACATTACCAGAGCTTGTTAGGTGTCTGTTTCCTCTGCAACCCACAATCTTTTTTACATTGTTTTTTTAACTTAGTAATCTGCTTGATTAATGCCTCTGCAAGGACACCAGGAAAAGCAGAAAGAATCTTCAACAAATTTTTTTTTTTTAAAAGGTTATGTGTGAGTGAAGTTTCTGTTTTTAAAGCTTAAATAGTTCCTATATTGTGCATCTAAAAATTTCAAATAGAAAATTGAGTAACTTGCTGATATTTTATTTATTAATTTTTGTTTAATTATAATCATTTTTTAATTTAGATTTTTTTAATTGTAATTTAGTATTTGAATATAAAAAATATTTTACAAATTTAAATTGTCTATAAAAATAAATAAATTTGACAGTCTTTTCAACTGAAAGTTATTGAGGGATTCCATTAGACACACAAAATAATTTTGTGGATGATATAAACTCTTTCAAAAAAAAAAAGCCTATCAATTTTTTTAAAAAATAATAAATAATATAAATCAATGTGAATATGGTTAATGAGAAAGGAAAGACAACAACATCATCCTTAATTTTTTGTTTTAAAATAAATAAAAAATGATTATCTTTTTACAAATTGATAAATAAATATTTATTAATTTAATAAAAAAAAAAAAAATTTCAAATTATATGCTATCCAATCTACACATGCATGGTGAAGAAATTGTTAAAAAATGAGACACCTAATAAAATCTCCAAAACTTCACATTTAATTATAAATTTTATTTTTATTTTTTTATTATATCATACTCAATGTAATCTTAATTTATATCATTCTTTTTGTACAAAGATTCGGACCTCCTTATCTTAATAAATATTTAAAAAGTATAATCTTAATTTAGATAAAATACAACCTGAATAATAAAAAAATAAATAAAATTATGGTCAAATTCAGAATAATCTAAAAATATTTTAGTTCACATCTATTTGTTTGCAAAAGTTAAGGTTGTCAATTCATTGTTTTTTGTGAGTGGAGTATGTAATATTCTCCACTTGGAAACTTTACCCTACATTTACTTTCTTTAAAGGAGGTCTACTATTTTTTTTATTTGCCAAGTTTGAGGAGCCTTTTACATTATTATTATTGTTTATTATATAACTTTTGAATTACCTTAGGTAATGGTGGTACCTATCAAAACCATTTTTATTTTTTATTTATACCATGTTAAGTATTGTATTCGTAAATGGAAATTTGGGAAAGCGATTTGTGTTTTATTTGATTGATAGGTTGCTTTTAGGATGAAGGCTTTTTTTTTTAGTAATTATGAAAATTTTGGTGGTTAATATCATTTATAAATTTAACTCTTTTGTTTTATCTTATTTTATATCTTATTTTATGAAGTGTAGAATGATTAAATAAATGATTGTTAAAAAATAGTTAGTCATAATGTTTATTATTCATCAAAAAATTTGGTGAAATTTTATTTATTTAGGCGTATTATTATTTAATTCACATGTTTGTGGATTGGTCACATCTTTTGAGAGAAGTTGAAGGGAGAATTTTTAATGTCATTTATTTTAAGTCTACACAATCTATTTGGGAGAGAGACTTTTAATGTAGATATGAATGGGCGGAAGATTCTATACTAGGTCATTAAGGAGTTTTATGTGGAATTGTGGAGGAGTTTCATAGATTCTTTTCTATCATTGATGTGTGAGGTGTTTGAATCTCTAGGACGTGCTACAAGACTTGAAATTTGATAATATATAAGGTGATATTTAGGGTTCATCTTGTTTTCTTGGATGGGTAGTAGAATCAACTTCCTAAACTAATCTTTAGAGAAATGTACAATTTTTTTAAAATGATGTAAGCTATTACAAAAGATGTAGTAACACATAAAAGTGTAAACAATATAACACACAACACTAGTATTACATGGGAAAAATCCTTAGGGAGAAAAACCCCACACTCCAAAACTTGCTCAATGTATTATTATATCAAATATGATATTACAACACACTTATAGAGTAAGATTTCATAGGAGTTTCGCCAATTTCAAATTTTAAAGTAATTTTAGTAATATTCAAGCATGTAAACTTTCATACATACTCACTACAAATCCAACACCTCAATTACAAGAAATGAGCAATCTAGAAATTGTCAAAGAATGTGCTAAATCCACCGAGGAAGATTCCATAACTAGATAAAAATAGTGAATCAATAATGCCTCTCACAATGGTCATAATGCGCCATAAGCATCAACCCAACATGGGTGCCCAAGTTTGTAACTCCCATCGACAAAAATAGAGCTACATGACAAGTGTAAACACCTATTTTAATGTTGGTCAAGGTTCCAAAGTAACTCCCCTCTTACAAGCTCTTACATGACATAAGAAATTGACATAATGTTGTTATAGGATCCCACACAAGTATGTGTTGCAAATATACTTAAAATAGACACTTTAAATATCCTCTTACAATGTCAAAAATGTACCGACACTTGGTAAATGATGCTGCCTCAACTTCTCATGCCCCATTTTTAAGTGAGGATAATTTAATTAAATATATATATATATATAATAAAATACGAGAAAATGCTTTTGGGCGGGGGCCCTAGCTCGGTTGGCTAAGTAATTCCGTTGCGGCTCTGCTGGTCATGAGTTCTAGTCTCCCCCGTCCCGTGGTACCGGAGGGCGTGTCGCGCCAGCGCCGCCGGTCACGTTAAAAAGTTTACAATTTATAGAGTCGTGCCCGATTCCTGCAGTCTAAAAAAAAAAAAAAAAACGAGAAAATGCTTAATAATTAAAATAATAAACTAAGTAATTTTGTAAGGTTGAAATGCCTAATTCCCATCATTCTCCCACTTTTAGAATACCTTGCAAGATCCAAAAGGAAATCATACCAATATGGAATCTAAATGTTAGGGGCTAAGAGATCCATATACTTTGAACACTGGATCTAAATTTCTCTATACTCATGGGATTTGCTAAAGAATTGACAACATTCATCAAAGTTTTTACTCTCTCTAATTGCACCCTTCCATCTTCAACCATATCTCTAACATTTAAATTAAATTGCACATCTGTGTGCTTGGTCCTTGTATGAAATGTTAGGTTCTTTACTAAAAAAATTACAAATTGACTCTCATATAAAGTGTAACCATACCTTGATTCAACCTAACATCTAAACACTATATTTTCAACCAAATTGCTTCTTTATAGAAATGATTTTTCACCATATAATTTTCCTTAGTAGTGGATAAAGTGACAACAACTTATCACTTTCTCACCCAACTTATTGCACCATCATTTAAAATAAACAAATATGCATTGATGGATCTTTTGATATTAAAATCTTTAGTCCAATCTAAGTCCACATTATTGTGAATATCCAAGGAATGCATGTCTATTATAAAATTACCATGATAACACAAGGAATACTTTGAGGTAGCTTGTAAATATTTGAAGACTCTTTTCACTACATCCCAACAAATCCATTTAGGAATATACATAAATTTGATGAGAACTCCCACTACTCGGGCAATGTTTGGTCTATTATAGACCATGACATACATTAAAATTTTGAATATTAGCCTTTTCCCCAAGAGAAGAGAAAACTATGAAACAACCCTTTAGACTTAAAAGGGAGATAGAAAAATAAAGGATATTATGATCCTTTGGTTAAAAGATATTAATAAAGGGGATAGGGGTCCTAGCTCGATTAGCTAAAGCATCATGTTGTAGGCAAGCGGTCATGAGTTCTAGTATCCCCCAGTCCTCGTGGTATTGGAGGGCATGTCATGCCAACATCACTGGTCACATGAAAAAAGTTTATCGGTCACACTGCAATTTATAGGGGGGCTACCCAATTCTTGCAGTCTGAAAAAAGAGAGATTAATAAAAAAAGATACATAAAAAATCTTTTAAAAAGGGAGATGTAATTATATTTATTAAATAATAATTAAATGCATCCTTTGTGAAAGAGTGTGATGGTTTGGAAACCACCCCTTAAAAGGATATATAAGGAATTCATGGGAGACTTGGAAAAGGCATGGAGAACATTCAAGGAAGAAGAAAGTGGTTTGGTGAGCTATGGGCATTGGAGAAGGGGGCACACAAAGTGTGTCAAACTCGAGGTACAAAGTACACCTGTGATTGTCTTGGCCAGGGCCGTTATGCATGTTGAGTAGTTATTATTGAGCATGTGGTATACATGTTGAGCAATTACTCTGGAGCATGCTGTATACATGTTGAGTAATTACTTTGGAGCATGTTGTATATGTGTTGAGTAATTACTTTGAAGCACGGTGTGCACTTGTGTTGAGCATTATTCTATTGAAGCACTTGTATAGAGCACAATAGAGTGTTGTGTTCTGAAAGGAACTGTTTCCTCCTAGATTGCTCCATAGCAAGAGCCAATTGTTGGTATGTGGCGACTTATCATGCAAATATTGTACACTCGTAACAAGAAATGGGCTTTGAGGCATCACCCCAATTTTATTTTATTTTGTTAACACTTCAAGGTTTTTTCCCGTTGACACATCAAGGTTTTTTCTTGTTGACACATCAAGGTTTTCCCATTAACACGTCAAATGAAGAAAGACCTTGTAAAACCCTAATTCAAGAAGGTCCCAAAATCTTGTTATAAGCAGCTAGGATGTATGTTGCAGCATGGTGTTCATGAGATTATGATTTGTTTTGCACTGGATAATAAAATCATTGGATGACTGAGTTTCTGTGGATGTAGCCCATATTGGGTGAACCGCGTTAAATTCTTTGTTGATCTCTTTTGTGTTATTCTTTATTGTTATTTCTGGGTTATTTAATCTACATATAATTTTTAATGTTTATTTCTCCAATTTGTCTGAATCCTAACAACTAGTATCAAAGTCGTGTGTATTTTGGTTGATTGGCAGGAAACCTTTAGATTTAAGTGGGATCAATAGAAGAAGGTAAATTAAAGGTTGAGAAGTTCAACGGCCAAAATGATCACTAATGGAAGATGCAGATGGAAGATTATTTGTATCAAAAGGATCTATGGCAGCCATTGCAAGGAAAAGAAAAGAAAGAGGCTACGATGTCTGATGAAGAATGGGAGATTCTAGATAGAAAGTCATTGGGAACCATTCGGTTGTTCCTAACACCATCTGTCGAATTCAATATAACAAAAGCAAAGACAACATAGGATCTGATGGAGGCTTTGGCTAAATTGTATGAAAAACCCTCAACCTCAAATAAGGTATTTCTCATGAAGAGTTTGTTTAATCTGAAAATGATTGAAGGTGGATTTGTGAAAAATCATTTAAATGAGTTTAATATGATTACCAGTTAGTTAACTTCTGTAAAAGTAAATTTTGATGAAGAGGTTGTTGAAAATTGAGGTGTTTTCTTACCTTAATACTTTGTAAAACTTTAAGATTGCTGATCTAAATATTCTTTTCCTTTGTTACAGATTCTTTGCGGGTGATTATCTGATTAATCCATTTTACCATTTGGAGAATGAAGATAGAAGTTGTAGAAGAATTAGACAGGATATTAGAAAGATTACACAAGCATATACCGTGGAGAAACCCTTTTGGGAAAAAAATCCACCAAGAATCAATGTATTATTTAATCTCAGAATAAGATTGCAATAATTCCAATCCTTGCTTGAGATGCTTCTTTTTCCTTCAACAAATCTTCTTCACAACTTGCAATAAAAACTGATACAAACTCTCTTCAACTTTCTTGAGATAAATAGGCAATAATTAACCTTGTAAACTCTAAAGAGTTACAATTGCAAAGCTCAATCCCCATCTCACAAAAGGTACGCCTATCTCTTGCAAGTAGAGTTCTACCGTGAAGAACAATTCCAAAACATGTGCTTCATCCATTTGGGCATCCCAAACTGAAGTCACAACTAAACCTTGATTTCATAGATATTTTCAAGGCTTATCCTCAAAGTAGGCACCCAAGATTGGGCCCACTTAACTCGACCTTCTAAAATATCTTAGCATGCAAAAGTGTTAACTCCAAGAAGACAACTTGGGTGCCCAAGGTGGGTCCAAGTCATTATCTGTTAACTGAAACATATCTCTCCACCATTCATTCAAGAATGTTCATCCCCTGTTAACTTAAGGAAGTCACCTGTTATCTGTCATGCAACTCAAGTCATTAGTCATGCATTCCAAGTTAGCTGAAGTCAACTAGCATTCAATTAAAACTAACTGAAGATAACTGAACTAAACTGAACTAAACTAAACTAAACTGATTCTAAATTGAACTGAACTAAACTAAACTTTATGCATGTAAACATCAATCCCTAACTCCTAGGATCTTTACATGCATTACAGAAGTGTTATCTCTTACTCCAAATAGTTAATTTAACTCAAGGTGAGTTCCACCTTCCATGTGGGCACCCCATGTGCTCCTATTATTTAGGAACTCATCTTGGATGCCCTCACATGCTCCTATCATTTAGAATTAACTACAAATGTCAATTAACATGATATTATTTCATTCAAAATTAATCTCTTTCTAATCCTAGTGTTTGAGAACACTTTCCAAGGACTTAGGAGATACATGAAATAAATAATGTTTAGGATAGTAATTAAATGGCATCCTATTTCCAACATTCTCCCACTTGACATGTTATACATTGCAATTATTCTAAACAAGGAACAAATATTATAAATCAAGTACAGGACTCAAGGCCAATGGCCTTCTTGCACCAACTAATCAATCTATGCCAATTTCAAATGCAACCTGCATAATCATGAAACTCCAAGCAAATGATTAAAACCAAGAGAACTTATCTGTAGGAACTGGTTTTATAAGATAAAAGTAACATTAATTAAAGTGTTAACTTTCTCAATTAATACCTTCCCACTCTCAACCATTTCTCGCACAAAGTGATATTGAACATCAACATGCTTAGTACGAGCATGATACATAGGATTTTTTTGGCTAAACACATAGCACTCTGACTATCACATTCAAGTTTAACTTACTTGCAATTAAAACCAATACCTTTCCCAAGTCTCTGTATCCAAACTTCCTCTTTGGAGGCATGTGAAATTGTCGAGTGTGTTGAACTCATGTTCAACCAAGGTGTAGGCTCCTCGGTGTTTTCTGTTGAAAAATATTTTCTTGCTAGTAACCATTCCAACAAATATCTCTTACCATAAGAGAACTTAAGCCTCGCCTATTTCTCCAAGTATCCATGAGGACCTGTAACCAACCAATCCATTGCAAACTCCAAATGCAACATAACACTATCATGAAGTAATCAAGCAAATGATTAATGTGCCCAATACTTAAGAGAACTACACAAGATCAATGCCAAAGCTCCAAGCTTCAACATAAACATGACATTCATGATCTAATCATCTCCTCCTAGGACATCACATGCACTATAACATACATAAACATCCTAGTCTCAAGAGAATCATGCCAAACTCTAAATGCAACAAGAGTAAACCGTGACATAATAGCAACCAATCTAAACCAAGAAAACATATCCCCAATCACCTGAAGATAACCTTACCAATGATGCATCCATGTCACTACCAACAACTCCCACTGAACCATGGTACCAAGTCACACATGGAATCATGACTACCATCCTCTTCATGAAGATCACTATATCCTACCAAAGCTCCCACTGAATTGTGATACTGAGCTATACATGGCAACTTGAGATAAACATCAAACCATCACTTTCAAAAGCATATGGAATTTCAGACATTTCCTCATGATCAAAATTATCATAACATGTACCATGCCACAACTCTAAACTGCTAATCAAGAGTATACCATGACATAATAAACAAACCATCCTACAATGAAGAATCCACTTCATTTCCAAATTCTCTCACTGAACCGTGATATTGAGCAATCCCATGGCATCATGATGCACATAATCAAAACCACATTTTTGTCATAAGCTCACACTAAACCTGTGAATCCAAGCTTTAAATTACACATGATAACCATCCTCTAAAGCAAGAATATATACCTCTTTTACAAATCTTCAATAACACAATTAAAAGCTCCCACTACAACCAAAAAACCTTCAAAATTTTAAGAGAAAGGCATCCCAACCCTTAACCAACCACTAGCTCTAATACCAAATGCTAAAAATTGAGGTGTTTTCTTACCTTAATACTTTGTAAAACTTTAAGATTACTGATATAAATATGCTTTTCCTTTGTTACAAATTCTTTGTGGGTGATTATCCGATTAATCCATTTTACCATTTGTAGAATGAAGAAAAAAGTTGTAGAAGAATTAGATAGGATATTAGAAAGATTACACAAGCATATACCGTGGAGAAACCCTTTCAGGAAAAAATTCCACCAAGAATCAATGTATTATTTAATCTCATAATAAGATTACAATAATTTCAATCCTTGCTTAAGATGCTTCTTTTTCCTTCAACAAATCTTCTTCACAACCTGCAATAAAAACTGATACAAACTCTCTTCAACTTGCTTGAGATAAATAGGCAATAATCAACCTTGTAAACTCCAAAGAGTTACAATTACAAAGCTCAATCCCTATCTTACAAAAGGTACGCCTATCTCTTGCAAGTAGAGTTCTACCGTGAAGAACAATGCCAAAACATGTGCTTCATCCATTTGGGCATCCCAAATTGAAGTCACAACTGAACCTTGATTTCGTAGATATTTTCAAGGCTTATCCTCAAAGTAGGCGCCCAAGAATGGGCTCACTTAACTTAGCCTTTTGAAATATCTTAGCATGCAAAAGTGTTAAATCCAAGAAGCCAACTTGGGCGCCCAAGGAGGGTCCAAGTCATTATCTGTTAATTGAAACATATCTCTCTGCCATTCATG
>VDFB02292065.1:0-23706 GCA_007258455.2 Sequoia sempervirens
AAAACATAATTACAAATAATGAATATTGATTACAAGGAATGTCGACCATCTTTAGAAATTCGTGACTCTTCAATAAATCATTTTCTTTATAAATTAAATAGCCCCTTGGCTATATTTAATTTATCACAAGTAAAAGGAAGATTATTGGAAGAATACCACGACACTGCCATAAACATCAACACTCCATCTCAACTAGGGAGGATTCTTCTAGTTGCACAAGACATATCACCTCATCGTGATGTCTACCACAATGGCTAAAACCACATGTGGAAAAGAAAGATATCACCTCATCATGATTTCAGATATCACATCATCGTGATATCAAATATCACCTCATCATGATATCAACCACAATGGCTACAACCATGTATGGAAAATAAATATATCACCTCATCATGATATCAACCATAATGGCTACAACCATGTATTGTATGCACAAGTTTTCATCACTTGCGTGATGTTGTCACCTCAACATGACGTTTACCATGGCTCTCCCAAAGGGTGAAATAAAAGTACAATAAAATCATCACAGACTCTCTCAAGTGATGGTGTCATGGAGTCACACACATGACATCCACCTTGGCTCTCCCAGAGGGTGGAAACAAGGGCTTTCACCTCAAACTTCTCTTGCAAATAAGAATGCATTAACAAGGGATTTCACCTCGAACTTCTCTCACAAAGAAGAAAACATTAAAGAGGACCACTGATACTAAGACTCCTTCTCAGCTAGGGTTGTATTCTCCACCATACCAAGCTTAGCTCAAAATTACATAAAATTTATCCTAAAGAGAGGCTTGGTGAGAATGTTTGTTGTCTGCTCATTGGTGTTGATATACCTCAACTAGATAGCTTTCCTTAATACCATATCTCTGATATAATGGTATTTGATCTCAACATGCTTGGTTCTATCATGAAACACAGGATTGATAGAAGGCTTCACACATCTTTGGTTATCACAATGAATGATAGTAGGCTCCATTGATTGTCCAAACAATCTTGCAAGGAGCTTATGAAGCCACACTGTTTCCCAAGCTGCCATAGAAGTTGCAATATGCTCAGCCTCTACTGTACTCAATGCCATAGAAGACTGCTTCCTACTATACTAGGATATCATTGCAAACCTCATACTAAATCAACATCTAGGGGTGCTCTTCCAATCAATGACACAACTACATAGAAAATACTTGATCTAATATTGACTAGATACATCAACGATCCAATCAATTGCATGTACATCATGGGATCCACTAGATCTTAACTAGCTATAGCCTCCCTAAACATCTTCTTCAAGTTCAGTAGGCTCCCTCTAAATCTGCAAGTACTTGCACCAACCTTCTAACCTCTTCATCCAAGATTTCCTGCAACACTTGCCTTGGATAAATTTTTTCCAGCTGACACCTTTGGTACTGTAGAGATTTTAGGATGTCCTCCTCAACCTCATCCCAGATCACACTATTTTGAATAGGTTTGTAGAGCTACCAATGTCAAATCTAGATGACTATCTTGAGCAATTCTAATCTCAGTAGCTGAAGGGTTTCTCTAAGGATTAGCACCTAGCCTTCCAATATAGTAATCTTAAATTCTTCTCAGTGAGCTACAAAGACTCCCTCTTAATCCCTACTTTAGATATTTCGAAGAAGACTTCTAGAAGTGAACTCCCTCTAGCCACTAACTCAGTCCTCTGATTGCAGGTTGTGACTTCACACTTGATCATTTCTTTGGTTGACATGACTTCCTTATAAGATCCTTCAATATTTTCATCACTAAGTAATCTCTCATCGCCTTCTTGCTCTTAGATTTTTCTTGAAAGCATTTTAAAGAGAGATTACTAACCATTTATTAATTATCCAAAGAAATATCAAGGATAGAATCATACAAAGTTTACTATCTCAAGTTATAGCATGAATACATAAGAATTTATGAACAATGTTAAAAAAAAACATGAATAAATAAATCAACCTAAAGAGAAATATGTCAAAAGATTAGAATGAAGGGATAAAGAAACTTATCTTTATTTAATTTTGATATAACTCTTTCTTCCATCCTTTACTCCTTTCGAGGGTTCCAAACTCAGCACAAAAAAAGGACAACTTGTACAACTGCAAATTTCTTGAATGTATTATGTATTTAGCATGTAGAACCAACTCTCTCCAAGAGTTCAAATCTCTATCATAGTTCATGCATTAGAGAATGATATCAATGTGACCAAATAATCACCATCAAAATTGCAATTCTCTTTTTAGTTTAGAGTCACACTCAAAAATCTTCACAACTAGCATGAAATAACTTGCAATAAATGAAATCTTAAAAGGATCTTATGCTAGAGAACACAATTCAAGAGAAACCACTATCTCTCTCTACTAATTACAAGATCCAAATAAAGATATAACTTAGCAAACAAAGAATACTTATCTCTTTAAATATTCTGATGGATGCAAATACTGGATGTAGTAAGATACAATGATCTTGCACTCAGATCATTCCATCATCTTCATGGTTTGAACATAGGCCCCAGTTTATGATGAAGCTGAAACATACTTTGTTTGTAGGTAGTTCTTATGCTACAAGTTCAAGCAATTTTTTTCAAAAGTATAGTCACCCATCGATGATATGACACCCAGTGATGATGACTCTCAAGCCACATAAGTGAACAAAAGATTAACTCTAAATAATGATAACCAATTTTGCATCAAGGATGAATACCTGATTGTTCAATGATAGAAAGAAAAGCTTGTAGATTCCACTCTACAACTTCGACCATCTTCAAATCTGCATTCAAGGAAGCATCAACCATGGCCACATTCCTAGCCATGGAGGCCAAGAGAGTAATCCCATGAACTGTCACCGCCATAGTGTTAGTAGTTGGTGCAATCACCACTAAACAGCCAAACTTGATGGCTATCTACAGATCCACATTAACTTTTCCCTTTTTGGCACACCCCACCACTAAGATCCTTTCAATCAAACAACAATACTCCTACATCCATGACACGAAGAAGAGTGATGCCATGATATCTTAGAAAAGCTCGACAACTTCCAGCTTCACGAATTTAATTGTTAGCCAACTCACTGAGTCGTTGATCTTAAGGAGCACCTTTTAAGATGTCAACAAGGAGATGAAAAAGAGATACAACCAATTCTTCAACTCAGTTGAGTTTCATCAATATGAATACTTGCACTCCGACACCAAATGATCCTTTAAACACAAGTGGCAATAAAAAATATGATTGAATCCTCACATAAAACCCACTCTGATACCATGTTGTTTTTTATGATCAGATTTAATGCATAAAAATTTAATTAAAAATCAAACACGAGACATAGCATATACCCTGGGAAAACCCTCCCCTTGAGGGAGAAAATCCTAGCAACAAATATATCTCTTATATATATAAGTAATGGCAACAAGTCTCTTTACAATGAGGCGACACACAAGGCCAATATTTAGCACTAGCAATGGTTGTAATAACAAAGAACAATCTACTATTCCTTGAACACAAATCTGCTCTTTAATGGATTCACAATCTGTCCTAGAAGAAATTCTCACTTGATATAAGGAGTTTCTCTTGATAGAATTTGCACTTTCTTGTAGGAAGGAATTGAACTTGCTTGATGCACAAATGAGATAAAGTGACCTTTTATATATACATATTTCTTAGAGGAGTCGTACCTTTTCAAGAAAGAGGTCGGCCACCAAAAGAAAATATAATCCCAAATAATAACTAGGTTGGCCACCAAAAAAAATAATTACAAATAATGAATATTGATTACAAGGAAACTTGGCCATCTTTAGAAATTTTTGACTCTTCAATAAATCATTTTCTTTATAAATTAAATAGCCCCTTGGCTATATTTAATTTATCACAGGTAAAAGGAAGATTGTTGGAAGAAGACCATGATGCTTCCATAAACATCAACACAAAGAAATAGACAAAAATTCCATCAAGATGACATAATATGTACCTAGAAAACCCTCAAAGGGAAAATCCCAACCCCCAAAAGTACTCAAAATTTTGATGTATTATATTGTGAATAAATATTACAATAACCTTGTAGAGTATCCATGTAAAGCTTTTGAAACATCAAGCTCCATAGTTGCACTTCGTGTTAACAAGAAAATAAAACTCCTATACTAAGACATCCTAATCCATGCTTCCTCTCCTCACATATGTTACTTACAAGAGATTCTCAATCTAACCTTATCCAACCTCAAAAACTACTCATTTTATTTCTTTTGTAGATATAAGTATGGTACTAAGAGGTACTATATAAAGCATGCATCTAATACCATGATCTTACAAAATGACTTCCCCCTCATTTACTTTTTGTTACTAATTTTTCATTTTGATACTATTTTTTCCAATATTACATATTTTTTTATTTTTCATCCCATATTAAATATTTTTCCCAATGTTACATACTTGACAAAAAAAGACGGGCCAATAATACCTACCCCATGTGATGCATGCTTCCCTATATTCACTAGGTGGACCAAAGATAAATATCAATTTTATATTATTAGTATTATACAAGTTGTATAAAATAGACCTTTTCTAAACAAGACATATACATCAATCTCATAGATTTAGACCACATTCACCTTTGAAAGTATATTGATAAATCCCCTTAGTAATCCTTGTACAATCCTAGCATGGTGAACCCTTCAATCATTTTATATTTGTACTACAAGTAAGTGGTTAGCCCTAAGAATTTTCTCGCACCATACTTATAAAAATAAAATAGTACGCCATGTATGCTCCCCTCTCCTTCCTTAGAGTGATATTGAGAATCAAAATTAGTTGACACTTTGAGATCTCTCAACCAATGCACAAATTCCTTGGATAATGATAATGGTGATAGTCTATGGATCAAGACTAGATTACGACTAATACTTTTGTAGATATTATCTCAATTAAGATTACTATAGGCCTTAATCATTCAATCATGAATATTTAATCAAGATCCCTTACACCAAGAGCATCCTATCACTAGCTATCCCTCAAACCTGAGTCAAATATCTGTGTCATACCTATGACAAGGGAAACACTCCATTGTATTATTTCCTACTAGAAAATAAATATTTTGTGCTTATATATCTTATAAGAATAGGATTCAAGCTTCCCCCAAATTGCATCCTTGTAATTTATATAAAGAAACCTTCCAAATAAAAATCCATGCAAGGCTAATCCTAATACATCAAATCCTCCATAAATTCATAGTAATCTTGTTAGTGTAAAATTACTATTTACACTACTTAAGCTCACTTAGGTCAATATGAGGTTAGATAACTTCTTGTCTAACTAAATGTGCAACCATTAAGACCTCTAGAGGTTACCAAGTTATTTGGTAAACCTTATGAGCTACCTCTTTGAGGTTGGAAGAATTTCCATCTCACCGAAAAGGTCACTCAACACTTGGCACACAAGGTTGATGACTTGGTCATGGAGGTTGTTGGTTTGCACACTCCAAGTGTTCAACCTATAGGACACTTGTCTACTCCTTTGTGCCACCTTATGGAACACTTGTCAATACACCTGATAGGTGGATTGTCTCATCCTTGCCTATATAAGTAAGGTATTGTACTCACTACAATTGGGTCAACTAATACAATTTCATACTTGTTCATTTGTGCTTGTCATTTCATCTCCAAGATCTCCTAATTCTAATATGGTATCAGAGCTCTAGGATTGGAGATAGTTTCGGGTCTATAAGTGAACCATTTTTATTTTATTTACCTAGTTTCATTGCTCCTTCAGTAAACCAGTTAGGTCCCCAATCTGAGCAGCATTATTGCGAAGGTTGTTAGCCATCTGTGTTTAAATTTGTAGGTGAGCATTTTCTATGATCTGTGGGCAGCTCAATCTTTGCGTAGCCTTTGGCTTCTAATCTCAGTTGAGGTGCATGTGAATTCAAGGGAGGATGCATTGCAAAACACGTAAGGCCATATTCAGGCTGACGTGAGAATCTTCGTGGCTCTTGGCTTTGTAGTCTCATTGCCCAATCTGCACACCCATGCCTCACGACTCATGAAATTCACATTGAGCTCCAATCAACCCAAAATCCACATAGGTCAGAAGTCCATCGTGTGGGAGATCTGGTGCATGAACATTGCCATCGTTGTTCGGTGTAGGGTGTGAACAAACTACCTATGCCATCATTTGGCATTTGGAACCTCTGTGCAGCGTATTTTGGAGGCAGCCTTTTGAGTTTGGAGGCCTGCAAGGGTAGTCTTTGTGCAACTCATGATGTCGCCAATCACTCACAACGAGGCATGATTCAATTCTGCAAGCCGCAGCCAAGGCTGGAAGAAACCCACGTGGGAAGGCCATTATGTTTTGCTGCCAGTGGGAAGCATTTGAACGCAATCTGCAGGCAACTCCAAGCGCCCACCTGATCCCATCCTACACATGGAGCATATCGACCAAGTCAAATAGGACTAGTCTACCTCTATTAGTAACTTGCAAACTTCACTAAATCTTGAAAAAGATCCGATCAAATCTCAACGGCAGTAACAATTGGCATTTAAATTACTTGTGTTAATTTGTTTGCTAGCTATCATAATTTACTTTCAAAGTAATTTTTTGATTGACCACTTGGGTATACATCAAAATTTGCAAAGAGAAGGGAGGGGAGTTAGAATTTTTGTTGTCATAGTTAAAAATTTGTAAAAGAGTACTATTCTTTTGCAATGAATGTGACATCTGTAAAACGCACTAACTAATAAAGTGCCAAAAGGGGGTTATTAATCTTTTGATTTTCTATTGTCTTAGGGAATTAACCTGCTTCTAATCATGGATATGAAACTCATTCTTCTGTAATTAAGCTAAACAAGGGAAACTATAAGTCTTGGTGTGAAGGCATCCTAAAACATCTTAGGTATCGCAATCTTTTGCCCCATTTGTATGGACTTATCCTTGAACCTGCTAATCAATTTCAGAAAGATAAATGGGTCAATAAAAATGATCATATTGTTGGATTAATCAGCTTACATATACCACATGACACTTTGATTTTCATTATGGATATTGTGAGTCCACATGCTTTATGGATCAAACTTTGGGAGATGTATGGAGACTCAAATGTTTCTCCATTCCCACATGATCTTGCAATGATCACAAATGATATCCCAAATCATGAAGAATGTCATGTTGACATAGTGGAAGTGTTCATTCCACCTCCTCTTATTGCTTCATCATATTTTAGAGTCATTTCTTTGAGAACTTCCAGCACTTCTTTGCAACAAGATATTAGTCTTCCTAGCATTGTTGATTGGGACACAATCCTACTTGACATTTCTTGTCTATTTGTAGAGTCTCGTATTGCTGACTTGGAAGCACACATAGAGGACATCATTCTTCTATTTCATGACAGTTTCAATGAAGTTGCATCACCATTGGTCTCTTTGGATATTCATGCTCTACATCTGTCTTCACATGGTTCTAGATTTTCATCATCTTCGTCTATTAGGCATGCACCTGATTTGATTATGAAATCCTTCGGCATCGACATGGGAACACATGAGCATACTTCGAAGACATCATGGGCACCTTCATCATCATTCTTGGATGAGCTTCAACTCTATTCAAGATCATACATACATCTTCTCACATGGGAAGATATCCTGCATCTTCAGTTGGTTTCATTTCTTCCCAAGGGAAGGAACATTGTGACACGTTCTTGGATCTACATCTACATTCTCTGTCAACTATCCAACTTTAATGTAGCAGGACATGTATTATGGGGGGGTCTTATAGAATTTCTATCATTTTCTCTTATGGAGGAAATCATATATTATACTTAGTGAAAGAAGTAGTACTTCTTTATGTGTATAATTTTCATGCATCTTTTCTCTCTTTTGGGGGGTAGTTTATTCCCATAGGGTTTTCTACTTTTCTCCATTTCATGAGATATTACATTGTAAATGAGTACCTTATCAAGCCTTGTTGTCGGGACTCATATTTTTAGTGTTTAGCTTACTCCCTAAGTATCACTTAAGGGGGGGTGTTAGTGTAAAATTACTATTTACACTATACTTAAGCTCACTTAGGTCAATATGAGGTTAGATAACTTCTTGTCTAACTAAATGTGCAACCATTAAGACCTCTAGAGGTTACCAAGTTATTTGGTAAACCTTATGAGCTACCTCTTTGAGGTTGGAAGCATTTCCATCTCACCAAAAAGGTCACTCAACACTTGGCACACAAGGTTGATGACTTAGTCATGGAGGTTGTTGATTTGCACACTCCAAGTGTTCAACCTATAGGACACTTGTCTACTCCTTTGTGCCACCTTATGGAACACTTGTCAATACACCTCGTAGGTGGATTGCCTCATCCTTGCCTATATAAGCAAGGTATTGTACTCACTACAATTGGGTCAACTAATACAATTTCATACTTGTTCATTTGTCATTTCATCTCCAAGATCTCCTCATTCTAATAAATCTCAATACATCTAACCTTCTAAATTTTAAACCATTTATTTATAGATACTTCTCCATCTCTATAATTCCTATTCTATCAAATTATCCATCTAAATCTATTATCCATCTTATATTAAACCTCCCATTAATCCATAAAGGTCCCAAACTATTACAAAACCCACCAATTCTTTTAATTTTGAATATCTCTAACCATCCATCGGTGCTTATAGAACTCCTAATCTATTGACCCATCTAAATGAATAAAATCCCTACACCCAATAAGTCAAAATCCCTAGCAATATAAAGGTTAGAGGCCCAAAAATCTCACAATCCTAAGTTTGCAACTCCAAATCCAAAAATAGTAGACTCCAAAGTTTATTTGGATTCCAAAATCCTATCTCAAAAATCCATGGACCTAAAAATAAAAATTAATAAATTTAAATTGAGAAGTTAGTGGTCAACAATCCAAAAATCTCAAAAATTTAAAATCCACGTAGACTCCAAAAAAATTCAAAATCCATGAAGTATAAATATCTAGAAGAAAATTAAATCAACTAAAAAAATTATTTAGGTCTCAAAATCTAGTAATATGAACACCCAATCCAAATCCAAAGTCCCAACATTGAAGAATCCCAAAATACTTAAGAAAGAAAAAAATGACCTGAAATAGAGAAATAATAGAAAAAGAAAAGGAAGTGTGAAGATTGAAAGATTATGCAAATAATTTTCTATTAGTCAAGTTTATTAAAGGGATGTGATTTCTCTTTTCGGTGGAAGTATATCAAAGTATTTTCTTTCCTTATGTATGAAATATTCTCTTTATAATTGTAATGCTTGTAATGCTAGTTGATTCATGTATAAAACACATTGTTTTTAAAAATAAATGTTTGGTTTAACATTAAAAGTTATAAATTAGATTTAGATGGATTCTCCAAATTCAAATTATTAAATGTTAGGACAATGACAATATTTTATTTTAATTAATTTTATATAATAGATAACCCTTGCACTCAACCAATGACCATTCTCGCCCAATTTATCTGTAATTTAAATTTCCGCTGACCTGTAGAGAACTTTCACAGATTTTAGTGAGTCGGCTCTGAACAATTCATGAAGACATGGGAGTTGGAAATGTCATGAAGGAAACAATTAGAAGCGAAATTTTGAGTCATGAGGGCGAATGCTCTTGGCAACCCGTCTGTGGTAACGATGACGTTAAATTTGTGATGGGAAATGGCGATGAAGGGGAAACAAATCTGTTCGCTCTGAGTTCTGAGCTTTCTTGGCTTGGGGAGAAAGCCGAGGAAGTAGCGCGGTTCTTGCAAAGCGAAAAGCACGATGAACAGCAACAAGCCAAATTGTCCCTCAATTCCATCATCTGCCAGAAGATCGCCACATCTGCTTCGATTTCGTCTCAATGTCAAAGTTTGAGGTTTGCAGGCGAAGAAGAAATTGTAGAAATGGAGGAGGAGGACATTCTTGCAGAGCACATCCATTTGTGCAGCATATGTGGGAAAGAGTTCCGGCGAGACGGGAACGTGCGCATCCATATGCGATCCCACGGCGAGCAATACAGAAGCAAGGAAACCCTAATATCGAGCAAGCCCAAGGGCAACAAATCATGCTATTCGTGCCCCTTCAGAGGCTGCACACGCAACAGTCGTCATCCGAATTTCAAGTACTTGAAAACCATGGCATCCCTGAGAAACCATTACAGAAGAAGCCACTGCGCTAGGATTTATACCTGCAACAACTGCGGAAAGGAGTTTTCTTTCGTGGGAGATCTAATATCCCACGGAAACAAGTGCGGGCATAGTACATGGTGCTGTTCCTGCACCCTCACCTTTTCAACAAGGAATAAGCTCCTTCGCCACGTGGCCTTGGGGCGCCAAGGCCATATGCCTGTTCCCCCTCCTCCTGCCGGTGGCGGCCATGGGGAAATCTCCATGAGCAATGATAAACCGCCGGGACATTTTGCTCAAAACCCTAATATTTTAGCGTCAGGAAATCCATCTAGTTTAACACAAGGCCCGCGGCACGATCAAGTTGTAGGAATGATGGGTGCAGGATCGAACAGCATACAACAAAGTGAATGAAGATCGGTATTTGCTTTCTCAAGCCCTGAATTCCCCTAGTCTGAATTGTTTATTTTCTTTACCAAATAATTCAGGGCCACCAGTTTGGTTTTTAGATAATGCCATTATCATGAGCATCTCCTCATTGGTTTTCTTGACTCTTCAAGCCCTAATCATTTATATGTGATATTTATATTCTTTGTGTGGATTTTGAGTTCTTTCATCTATTTTTTAATATGTGCAATGTTATTTCTTACAATAAATAATACAAGTGTTTATTCATATATATATAAACTATATTAGATAAATTATTTTTTAATAGAATATACGTAGAATATAAATAATAAATATAATTATAAATAAACTAGATTAGATATTATTTTTTAAGAAAATAGAATATATGTTTATTAAGATTTTTGAAATTGAAATTAAAATTATGATTTTAATTAGTATAATTATAAATTTCTTATTTTGAGATATTTTTGGAAGATGATATTGGCAAAAGTTAGTAATTTTAACATTATATTTGCAATTTACATTAAAAGAAATTTGTCAAAAAAAAATCAAAGTTCATTAGTCCATAAGAATACATTTCTTTGAGACATAATGTTATTAGCATCCTCTAATCATTGTATCTTATTCTATACTAATGCATTTTTAGTATGTAATTCCTTTAAATAAGTTGAGTATCTTTCACATACTTCTTTCATATATGGATTTGTTAAAGGCTAATGGTGGCAACAAAAATCAAATATGAAAATATAATTTAAATATATTGTATTACATATATTCATCCTATGTTATAAAACTCTCCTTAAAGGTTTTTTAATCTAGTCTAGATTAACACCTACACATTTTAATTGATTTTTTTAATGCCTAAAACATGTAATGCATATAGTCTTTTGGAACCATCTCTTCATTCGTATTAATTTGTACCCAAAAATCAAGGAAAGTATCCACACATCTGCCAAATCCATATGGACATCTACCAATCTCTACAAACATGTATTTCTAAAATAAATTTGTTTTATACATGAGTCAATTGACATTATAATTATAAAGATAATAGATGCATACATAAAGAAAGAAAGTACTTTGATCTATTTCTAAAAAATTACATTCTTGGAGAAAATTCAATATTAGTTACACAACTAATACAAAATTATTGTCTAAAATGTAGCTTTTTTATCTTGTGTTTCAAAAGCAACTAATAGTTTCCATTGAACTTAAGTTCCATAGATTTTTTAGTTGTCTTTAACCGTCAAAGAATCTACTAGAAGATGAGCATTCCAACCTGCAATAAATAATATGCTTAAAGAGCTCTTAACAAGAAAGTGCAAGGAATTAACAAATAGAAAGCTAAACTATCATATAGAGTTATCATCAACACTTTCAATTGTAACCCTCTTTGCATTCTCTAAGTTAGCTTCCTCACCTTTTCCATGCTCGTGTTATTTCTCTTACCTTTCTTGAATTTGTTTCAATCTTGTTTTTGTTATGTTCATCTCCATAACTGTCACAATCTCCAATAAAAAATTCTCTCAACTTCTTGTTATCTCCCTTAGTTATAGAATTTTTTTAGAATTTTATTGATATTTTTATTCATCCCTAATAGATTAATGAATACCTAGATCAATCACATCTCCTTAGGATCCCTTTCAAGATCTCTCACCTTTCCATTCATCTTCCCCCTAGTCCCTAACCCCTCTCATAAGATAAGACCTAGTGTATTCTATCTTAAATGATCAAATATTCTTCTTTTATTTCTAGAATTTCGTATTTATATATTTTCTTTTCATAATACTTTACTTTTGAATTAAATAAATGGATAAATGAAAATTATGATAATATTATCAATTAATACATGATAATATGTAATGTGATAATTAATAAATGATGTGATGGTAATAAATGAATGTGACAATTAAATATTAATGATAGTAAACTAAAGTTATGATGATGATAATTAGGATTAGGTGAAATCATTTTAGTATATATATGTAGGATACAAATTACATAAATTAAAATATAAAGGCGTAAGTATTTGTGACATATATATCATTTAGTGTCACCCATCATACATTCACTATATATTTGCAATGAATTATCATCAATACATGTTCATCTCAAACTCATAGTAATCTTATACACAATATATCTCATCTATTTTAGTCTCTCATATATCACTTGTCCCCTCATATATTCATATCCTTATTTTTATCCCTATATTCATATTCTTCCTTATTCTCTCTCTTGTATACCTCTATCTCATATGTGTGGTGCATATATACATTATCACATATAAGGGCATATCCCTTTTCCTTATCATAACCTTTAGGTTCTATCATAGGTCAACTTTATGTGGCACATATTTTCTTGTGTTGTCTTTATCATTCATAATCAATCATGATTAGGGTTTTTTCCTTTATGCTTCCAACCTATAACACCCTTTTGTGTTTCCACCATTAACCTCCATTAGTTCAACCTTTTGGTATTCAACCTAATGTGAGTGGTAGGGCTCTATCTTGATAAAAAAAAATCTATTTATTATAGTGTTTTTGGTAGTCTAGTGCATTCAATATTATTTTTTGGACTGAATATTACTCAAGTAATGGGAGTGTGTAGCAAGTCTATGTCTAACCCTAGTAGAGAGTGCTAGACTTGTATTAGAAAATTATTTGGATATCTACGAAGAACTTATTATTATTGCTTATATTATCATGTCTCAAAAGATGTAGAAAATGCATTGGACATATAAGGATTTGTTAATGTGGATTAGGTAGGTGACTTGGATAGTTAGAGGTCCAATAGTGGATGTTTTCACTATTTAGAAATGATATTAGTTTGACGAGTAAGAGGTATCCCATGGTTTCTTTTTCAACTATCAAATTAGATTATTTAAATACTACACATTGATAATATGGTTGCAAATATTATGTTATGGGGTTATTTTGAATTATAGATAGTTTAGATTGGATATGATATTATAATTATTAAAAGATCCCATGTACCTTGCTCATACCAAGCATGTTGATCGACAATATCATTATGTTTGTAAGATGGTATAAAATGGCAATTTCATGTTATAGAAGGTTGGAAATCAAGAGAATTTTTTAGATTTACTCATGAAACTAGTGAGCATTGATAAGTTCTCTTAGTCTCATGAGGTTGTCAACCTTGTATCCTATAATTGATTCCCTTTAATGTTTCTCAAGGATTAAATATTTTTTGAATGTAAACACAAAGTGGGAGAATCTTGCTATTAGGTTGCATCTATCTTGCAAATCCATATGTTCAAAGTATTTAATTTTATATCTAGATAGAAAATTAATGTATTTTCTCCTTAATACATAGAATGGAAGAACTTATATGCTCATGTGTGGTGAGGAAAACAATACTAACTATTTTTATTTGATTATTTGGGATTATAATTGTAAGAAGACATGGAAATAGGAAAGGAAATGAAATATCACTTTAAAATATAAAGATTCATACCCTATAAGTAGTTTCTTGATAGGACATTTGGGAGTTATAATTTTCATTTTCTAGCATTATGGTGGAGGTTACATACTTTAACATTAACTTATTTTTAGAATATTCTCTCCATAAATAGATTTGTTTTTTAAGGGGGATAAACGGGTTTTACAGGGACCCAAAACCGTGAAGTAACATTACAAGAAAAGACCAAAATAGAGGTCCGAAAAACAAAAAGGCTACTAGAAAGATAAAATCTAGTTTAAGCAGATAGCCACAAAAAGTTGCAAAAAAACCATAAAACGGCTAGCAAACAGACAAAGTTGGGCCCAGCCACAGCTAATTCATATAATTCAGAAGCTCGTCTGCAACCTCTTCCAGGTCCACCATATCCTGAACCCCCTCCATAAAGATCTGAGTCATATTTGGGGTGGTTAGGGATTTTATTTTCATGCTTGATCTGGTTCATTTAGAGATCCCTGCTTCCTCATCCTGGTCTTTCTCCTGATCAAGGTTGATAATCAAAGCTCTCTTTTGGGTTTTCTTTAGTCTTTCAGACATGGCTTTAATGATGATAGAGTTATGTCTGGCAATTCTACAGTTTTGATCAGCAATTTTTTTCATGGTTCCTTTAATTTTTCAATATCATTTTCAACTATGTTGTCCTTTTGTGTGTTATCCTTCACATTGGTATTCTTTTCCACTTCAAGCTGAATAAGCCCTGCAAATTTGGCTTCAATTTCCCCCAGCTTACTATGAAGAGACAAATTTTTATTTTTTAGCTCACTTATTTCATGAAATAACCATTTGGCAGAATTCAACTGGTCCATAAAACAACTCTTGGCATTTCCAACGAAGTCAAAAGGGGGGTCACTTTCAGAATTGACCCCAAAAATCACCGACTCTGCACCTCTAGGAGGGCTATAATTATCTTGTTGAATATTCTGAGGGACATGGGGGTTCTCAAGACTAACCCCAACTGCTTTAGCAGAAGCAACAAGGGAGTCATCAGGGTAGGAGACAAGCTTATTAACTAGAGAGATAGAGCCTGCCCCTTTGGCGTTAGGGTTAGTGTGGCCAGAGGCAGGAATAGAGCAAGCACCAAAAGACTAGGGGGAATGGCCAGAGGCAGAAGGGGGGCAGAGGAGGCGAAGAGCTCTTGACACGGCTGGGGGAAACTTTAGTATCAGAAATGCTAGGCTCAGTATCATCTTCATCAAGCTCCAAAGGGGCTATAGGGTTTCGAAGGGCAGGAATATTCTAAAAAGTGCTCATAAATGAGCCTTAAAAGACCCATGTGAAGAATCGGGTATCTTTTAGGGATTCTACTATGATAAGAAAAGCTATTTCTCAGGGAACAGAGCAAGAAGAAGGGGATAGAGACACGCACCTTATGCCAAAAGTGATTGAGCAGCACGAAGTGGTATCCATAAACCCTAGTGAAGCGGTCGTCGAGAGTGATGTACTCCATGATAACCCTTAGCACTTTTCTCCATAAAGCTTTTATAGTGTCCACTTCATAGTAACTATTCGTCATCTTGACAAGTTTTTGCTTCTCCGTCTCAGATTTAGGGAACCTCACCACGGCTTCGTCAGAGAATTTCTTGTCTCTAAAAAATTTATGCTCTTCCATCGAAATGCCAGTCACCTCCGCTATCAAGGCTTCATCAATCTGAACTTTCCTCCCAAAGAGGAGAACCTCCCCATTATTCCAATTCTTCTCAAAGAAATCTGTAATCTCCTCCTTAGGGCCATGGAGTTTCTCAATGAACGGAAGTAAGCCACCCCTTCTTATTTTACTCCACGCTTTGGCGTTCTTGGTGTGTGACTCGAAGTTGGTAGGCTCAACCCTCTTTCGTTCCTCGCCCATATTTGATATCTTAGTTCGAATACTGTTGTAGACAGAAAACCTGTTCCAGATAGTTCCTTTGCTTCGCAGGACCCACAAAGCGTGCCAAAGTAAATAATTTATCTGCCGGATCCTCTCGGCCCCATTATATCTTCTAATTTTGTTATTCATGATTCGTACCTTCCTCATTATTACAAGACGTCGCCTCCTTTCCATTCACCGCTTCGAGCTCCAATAAAGCTTGAACATCGAAGTGGAGGTTAGTCTTTTTGTGCCACGTGAGGATTTTGTCACTCTTAACTCCCTCATTAGCAAAAAAATCCGCAACCGCATTCGTCTCACAGTAAGCATGAGTTATTTTATTCTATCGAACTTACTAAGTAAAACCTTAATATCTTCTATCCAATTTTTAATTGACCATGCGGGCTGGGACCTACCATAAAGGCTATCAATTATATTTTTCGAGTCACCTTCAAGCCAAATATTTTTACATTTAATTCCCACAGCCAGGTTGATTATGTAAAAAGCCCCCGCCGCTTCCACCACGTGATTGGTTTGGACCCCTAGAGGGGTGGCAATAGCTCCCATAAAGTTACCTGCCGAATCCCTTAGGACCCCACCACACCCAGCCTTCCCCGGGTTTCCTTTGGCCGTGCCATCGAAGTTGGCTTTGGCCTAGCCTTCCATAGGAAAACTCCAGCAAACTCCATCCCTGGATTTTTTGGTAGTATTAGGAGCATTGGTAATATCCCATTTAATTCTCCATTCCCTGGCAATTAGGCTATCAAAAGGAGAACAAACCACAGTATCAACCTTGTCCTCCCTGAAGGGAACAATAGAGAAGTTTTCTTTGATCATCCTAAGAATTCTCTCAAACACAATTTCCTCCGAAGACTCCTTATCCCTGAAGATCCGGTTGTTTCTCTCTTTCCAAATTCCCCAAGTCACATGGGGGAACGAGAAAGCCCATAGTTTTTTAATAAAGGGGTTGAAAGAAGGGGCTTTCCATTGAACAAAAAAATCCTCAACCGACTCCGGGGGGACCCAAGAAAAATGCCAGCATTTCAGAAGCTTGTCCCAAACCGAGGAGAAGAAAGGACAGTGGATAAAGAGGTGGTTAACCGATTCTGCATTGTTTTTACAGAGGTAGCATCTATTGGAGAGCAGAACTCCTCTTTTGCTAAGATTATCCATAGTTAGAACTTTATTTTGCAGCAAAGACCAGAAAAAAATGTTAATCTTAGGTAAGAGATGTTTAGTCCAGGCTTGCAACCACAGAGGGGGAGGGTTAAGAGCATTTGAAATCCGGGCAAAGGCAGAAGAGACAGAAAAGCACCCAGAAGGCTCATACTTCCAGATAAGACTATCCTCCTGATTAAAGCAAAGTTTGACAACATTCAATGAGGAGTAAACAGAAACCAGCACAGGGTTTATCAAGGGAAGATTGATCCACTTACCATCCCGCCAATAGTCTTTAACAAAAAGGCCAAAAGTATCTTTGCAAAACTCAGCCCATCTACTGAGATTCCCATCCTGAGACAGAGGTTCATTACGCAGCCAACAATCATCCCAAAATCTAACCTAGTTACCATTGCGAACCTGCCATTTCAATCCAAGTTTCACCACCTTTATCCCATCAGTCATATAGTTCCAGTAGCTTGATCCTTTCGGAAGGTTGGAATTTTCAATAAGATCTTTGAGGGAATTGTTATTCTACAAATACTTGCTTTTAATTATTTCACTCCATTCTCCAGAGGAAAAGAAAAGTCTCCATATCTGTTTAGCTAGGAGCGACTTGTTCAGCAGTCTGATTTTTCTTAGCCCAAGGCCTCCATCCTTTTTAGATCTGCAAACCAAATCCCATCCAACAAGAGGCATTATTTTTCTTTCTTCGACTCCAGACCAAAGGAATCTCTTTCCTTTGGATCTTCTCAATGCTTTCAGCATATTTGGATGGGATTTTAAAAAGACTGAGAGCATAGATAGGGAGATTCTGCAGAGAACCTTTAAGAAGCTGGAGTTTTCCGGCTTGGCTTAGGCGAGCTCCTTTCCAGCCAGAGAGTTTTTTCCCAAACCTATCAACCAAAGAGATCCAAAAAGTATCTGGGGGTTTTAAACAAAGAGGCAATCCCAGATAAGTAGCAGGAAGGGACTCAATCTTGCAACCAAGAATTCCAGTTATCTTTCTTTGTCTATGCAAACGTGTGTTAAAGAAATACAGCGAGCTTTTTTGCTTATTTATCACCTGACTAGAAGCTCTACCATAGGCTTCCAAAAGTTTCTTCATCTCTTTAGCTTCTGAGACAGCAGACCTTCCCATTAGCAAAGTGTCATCCACGAACTGTTGATGAGAGCATATCAAATTGTTCGAAGATGGTTTGAGCCCCATAATAGCTCTTTGGGCAACCAATTTACTCATATTCCTACCAAAACCCTCAGCCATAATCGTGAAGAGGATAGGAGAAATGGGATCTCCCTGTCTTAACCCTCTAGAACTACGGAAAAAAGTGGAAGGGGATCCATTAATAAGAACCGCCATAGAAGCAGAAGTAATGAGTTGTTCAATAAGCTGCAAAACCCTTTCATTGAAACCAAAAGACTTTAAGATCTTAAACAGAAAGTTCCAGTCTACCCTATCATAAGCCTTCGAATTGTCAAGCTTAAGAAGAAATCCTTCTGATTTAGAGATCGAGAGGGAATGAACATTCTCATGAGCGTGGACAATAGAGTCAAGAATTAGTCTTCTAGGCACAAAACCATTCTGTTGAGGAGCAATTATAGAGGGCAGAATAAGAAGCAGTCTAGAGGTAAGCACCTTCGAAATAATTTTATAGAAGGAATTACAGAGGCTGATAGGTCTAAAGCCTTCAAAATCCTGCACTCCAGGTTTTTTGGGAATAAGAACCAAGAAAGTGGCATTTAACTCCTTCAAAAAATTTCTAGAGCGGAAGAACTCTTTCACCGCTTTCTCAACATCCTCCCCAACAATGTCCCAGAACCACTGGAAGAAAAGTAAAGGGAAGCCATCAGGACCAGGTGCTTTGCTTCCTTCAAAAGAGAAAACAACTTTTTAAATTTCCTCACTGGTGGGTATATCTGTCAACATTTCATTGTCTCTAGAGTTAACAATCTTGGGGATAGCCTCCAGTAATTGATTTTGATCCTCCAAATTAATACCCTCTTTCTTAGATAGGAGGTTCTTGAAGAATAGGAAAGCTTCTCTTCTAATATCCTCTTCCTCCTCATAAGTTCTACCATCAACCACAATCGCAAAATTTTTGTTAGCTGCCCTATGTTTAGATGTTGAAAGATGAAAGTATCTGGTGTTTTTGTCTCCAGCCTTTAGCCAGAGAGCTCTGGATCTTTGTCTCCAAAATTCCTCTTCTCTAGCAATTATCTCGTGGAGTTTTGAGAGGATCTCATTTTCCTTTTCCTTAGTTTCATTCAAGTAGCCTTCCTTCTGAATTTTGTTTTGGATTTTAGACAGCCTAAACTGAAGATTAGATTTGATTTGAAAGATATTGCCAAAAGACTCTTTTTTCCACTTTCTGAGATTCATTTTAACTTCTCTTAGTTTTTTGGCGATTCTAAATAAGGCAGTACCCTTAATTTTAATATTCCACCATTTCCTTATTTCCTCTCGGAGGAGAGGATGGGAAAGCCACATCTTCTCAAAGTGAAAGGGAGTATTCCTCTTAATTTTTAAGGGGTCAGCCACAAAACTAATAGGAAAATGGTCAGATCCAATCCTAGGGAGGGTTTTCAAAGATAAGCAATAATTTAAGATCCAAATATCAGAAACAAGGGTTCTGTCAAGTCTCACCTGGATCATATCAAACAGAACTCTTCGATTCGACCATGTGTAGGAGCTCCCTTGCAAGTCCAGGTCGATCAAGGCCTGATTGTTGATGAAATCCAAGACATCTTCTTTGCTTTCTTCATTAATCTGAGAGCCACCAAACTTCTCGCCCTAAAGGAGGGGTGAGTTAAAATCTCCCATGACAACCCATGGGTCATTTTGAAAGATATTCCGAAAAGCAGCCAGCTCTTTCCAAAAAGCCTTCCGAGCTTTTTTACAGTTAGGAGCATAAATATTAGACTGGATCCAGCTGAAGTTGTCCCTAATATGAGTAAATCTAGTAGCAACATGATTAGGACGAGAAAAAAGAGGATCACCTCTTATGACCTTACAGTTCTAAAAAGTCGCAACCCCACTAGAAGCACCAGCAGAATCACTGCCCTGAATGGAACAGTACTGGAACAAAGAAATCTTTTCCACCTTTTCACTTAACATTTTGGTTTCCTGAATGAGGAGAATATCAGGCTTTTGGTCCCAGGAAAAATTGTGTAAAATATCCTGCTTGTGGGGGTTATTTAGTCCCCTAATATTCCAGGACAATAACTTCATGGGAATTTAGGAGAGAGAAGGAGCTCCGGGATGGTTTTTTGGAAGCCATCCGCAATATCTTGAAAGCTATGGTGCTCTCTTATCAAATTTTTGGGTTTTCTGCCTTTGGCTAGAGATATAGCCCCATAGTCCGCTTTTGCTCTCGATCTTGTTGAAATCCCACAAGGGGTGATTTTAATTTTGATTTTCAAAATTTTCTTCTTTTTCTTAGATAGCACCTCTTCTCTATCTGTCTCATCTTGGTTGTCTAAAATAGTTATGTGTTGTATAAGTTGTTTTTTCAAAATAACTCCAACCTCAAGAAAAACTATTATGTAAGTTTATCTACAATGAAACTCATCACTTGTAATTATTTTATTTAGTTTCTTTTTCAATTCCTTGTCATAATTTTCCTTTCTTTTGCATGGTTTATAAACATCAATTTTTATTTTCTAAAAGAATTCCTCAACTTGGAGTGTCTTTTCTACATTTTTTGGCATATACTTGCTACAACATATAGATAGTAAAAACAATGTGATTTTAAATATATATATATATATATATATATATATATATATATATATATATATGCAAAGAATACAATTTTTTGATGTCATATATACTTTCTCTCATCCTTATAAGAATAATTTATGGATATATAATTTATACTCATCCTTATGAGTAAGATAATCCTTACCTATTTTCTATACTTACAAGAAAAGTTAGTTCCAAAATTTCTTACATCAATAAATGGAACACATGTAATATTTTTTTAGGTTGTCTTTATAGTACCATATGCAAATGCTACTAAGCCATATATGAATGCAAATAGCTATCTTTATAAATACTTTATTCAAGAATTCAACAATAAATTTTCCCTTTACATATAATGGTGATGAGGACACCTCGAAAAGTCTTTTTTTCTTGATGTATTCTTCCTTTAAAATATTTTCTTCTTCTATAAATTTATTTCCACTTATATGTGCATGCAAAATTTCTTTCCTAGTGATACTTTCCTCTTAAACATCCTTTATGATAATTTTAGAATATTTAATGATGAATTTTCTAGTTTTTCATATTTTAATACCTATTGGTACACAATTTTAATGATATTTATTTCTTTGAATTCCTTACAATTTCTTGTTTAGGGCCTCTTCAAAGGATTTATTATTTCTTCCATAATCCCTTGGAAGATAAATATTTTTTAGAATTTTTAGATGATCAATGACAACTAAAAATATATATAATATAATTTCAATGGTAACTATTAGTTTCTTTTATAATATGAGATACAAAGCTAAATTTGGACAAGATTTATGTATTAATTATGTAATTAATATTGGATTTTTTCAAAGGGGTGTGAATTTTTTATTGGAAATATACCCAAGTATTTTCTTCTCTTACTTATAATATAATGTCTTTATAATTATAATGCTAGTTGACTCATGTGATACAAGACACACTTCTTTGAGAAATACATGTTGGTAGAGATTGGTGGATGTCTATGTGAAGCTTGATACATGTGTCAATGCTTTCCTTGTATGAAGTGGTCTCCCATTTAAAATTCTTCTTGGATAGAATTTTTGGGTGTTGATTAAATGAATGAAGAGAAGATTCCAATTATTATAGACATTACATGTTTTAGGCATGTAAAAATGTAAGTAAAATGTGTAGATATTGATTCAAATGGTCAAAATGTTGAAAGAGAAAATGGCATGAGTATTTATAATAATATATATTTAAAGTATATTTCCAATTGTGATGTTGTTGTTGTTGTCATTGCTCTTTAACAAGAAGAAGCATGTGGAAGATAGGCAACTTGTTTGAAAATTTTCACACTACAAATACATTAATATAGAATACAATGATCAAAGAATGTGAACAATGTTATACTCTTAATAAGGTTAAAGCCAATTAGAAAGGAATGCCTCAAGGAAATGTGGTCTCATGGACTCCACAATATGTACTTGAAATTTTTCTTGACAAAAATTTTTTAAATGTAAATTGTAGGTGTCATATTAAACTTAATAATCTTAGCCAATGTCATTATCTAAGAATATTCTAAAATAAAACATTTTAAATTAAATAAAAATTCAAATCACAATTTTAATTTCAATTTCAGTTTCGAAAGTCACAATAAAAATGCATCCTCTTTTTTAACAAAAATCTATATCTAATTTACTTTATTTATAATTATGCTTACTTGTATTCATACATCATATAATTAAACTGATTCTTCTTAAAGATTGTAACTTGAACAATTGCTAATAACTATCTCTGCAATTCTTAAAACATTTGGAATGAGGAGTTTTAAAGCTCTCACCTGGATTATGAGAACCATTTGGTCAACCCCCTTGCAAAAGCATGATATGTAGAGAAATCAAGCTTGGAGAGTCGCAATAATTGACGCCAAAAAACTATGAAGAGATGCTCATGATAATAGCACTATCTAAAACCGAAACTGGTTGCCCTGAATCAATTGGGAAAGAAAGAAAGAAGAATTGAACCTACAGTAGTTTCGGGTCAGGGCGAATCTCCATGTTGCCAAAAAATGGATGCATGTAATTTACTCTCTTCATTGTCTTCGCTTGAGAAGGTAAATTCATTCTCGATCCTCCACCCATCGTTAAAACTTGAGTTAAACTATTTTCTGGTGCTAAAAAATTAGGGTTTTGAGCAAAATGTCCCGGCTGTTTATCATTGCCTGTGGAAATTTCCCCATTGCGAGCAGCAGCAGCAACAGGAGGAGGAAGAAGTCTCATTGTTCATTGTTTCCTTTATAACATTTCCAACTTCCATGACTTCATGAATCCTTCAGAGCTGACTCACTAAAGTCTCTAGAATTTCTATAGACCAACTACGGTGTGAAATTTCATATGATTCCTTCTGCGACAAAATCTGCATCTTCGAAAACGCCTAAATGATAATATATTTGTTTGGAGCTGGCAAGCGCGTGGAGGCCACAAGCACTCTTCCGGAATATCATCATTTCACAAGAAAAAGCAATCTTGAATTCCCCGATCCTTCACAGAAATCTGTCTCTTTGAAAACAATAAATGATAGTTTATTTGCTTGTCCCGGTTAAGCGTGTGGAGGCCACACAGCTCTCAGAGCTTATATTATTTAAAAATGCAAAAGAATATGTTGAATTCGTAATGAGAAGTGACATTCCATGAAGAGACGCCGCTTGGCATGGACAAGATATTTTGAAATACAGCACATAGCCTGGATATATCCAATACCATGGGCTCACCCATAGCTTTAGCAAGTTTATCTGAATATTCAAGGGATAAATTTGACGGCCGTATAACCCAACATATCAAGATCCATGTTGAATGTGTAAGTCAGCAAGTAAAAATCCTTTCTAGGTATAGGGTGGACAACTAAGTCAATGTTATGATAGTTTTTCAATTGGGTAGAGTGTAGTGATTCGACCTTTTTTTCCATCCAAGTTTAAATTCACAATTTACACAAGTGAGCCAAGTCAATTAGGAGATTT
>VDFB02292066.1:0-29198 GCA_007258455.2 Sequoia sempervirens
GTGAAATGAAGGTATTGCCAGTCGACTGCCAAACCTCTATACCGAGGCAATAATGGAGTAGTCCCAAATTTGTCATGTCAAATGATTGACTGAGATTATGTTTGATCTCCTCAATCAGATGATATGAATTGCTAGTAATGATTAAGTCATCAACATAGACAACTAGGAACAAGATATCATTACCAGTCCGATTGATATGCATATTAGAGTCAGAAGGACTTTGTTGAAGGCTATGATCAATAAGGTACTGAAGAATCTTCATGTACCAAGCCCGTGGTGCCTGCTTAAGGCCATAGAGTGCTTTCACCAATTTGCATACCTGGTGTTCTTTACTAGCAACCTTGAAACCAGGAGGTTGCATCATGTAAACTTCTTCCTGCAAATTACCATTGAGGAAGGCACTCTTTATGTCCATTTGATGGACTTTCCATCCAAACTGAGCTGCTATTGAGAGGACAAGCCGAATGGTACTCATCTTGGCTGTAGGAGCAAAAGTCTCCTCATAGTCAATGCCCTCTTGCTATGTAAACCCTTTGGCTACCAACCTAGCCTTGTATTTATCAAGGGTTCCATCAGCCTTATACTTAACCTTATAAACCCATTTGCAACCTATGGGTTTCTTCCCATGCGGAAGATCTGAAAGGTCCCAAGTGTGATTTTGCATGAGACTGTGATGTTCAGTTGTCATAGCCTATTACCACTCAGGTGTGCCTTTAGCCTTTGTATATGTCTGAGGCTCCGAAATACTATGAAGGTTGGCCAAAAGAGCAAAATTCACTATATTCTGCTGTTTGCTCTTATTCCGAGCAGATCTACCCTCTAGTAACTCATCATCATGGAGAGCACCAATCGTCGAAGCCCACCATTTAGGCCAAAGAGTAGATGAACCAATATTGGAATCAGGAGGAACAACCTCTATTGGATTAGCTAGAACTGACATATTTGGAAGAACATCCAGATCTTGCTTAATAGGGGCTAGTGGTGGAAGCGGCTGCTAAGGTACTTGCACCTTTGCTGAATCCCTCCCATAAAGTGGACCAAGTGGAAGATAAAGACCCAAATCAGAATCTTTCTGAGGTTGAACATTGAAACAAATAGGAGAAGATTGATAGAAGAGCCCACAATTCTCATCAACCACAACATCACGACTGAAGATTAGACGATCAGTGTTTGCATCTATCAGTCTGTATGCCTTATGGTTCTCACTATAACCTGTAAACATGAGTTTTTGGCTCTTGGAATCCAACTTAGTGCGCTCAGCATCAGGAATCCAAACATGAGCGGTGGAGCCAAAAACCTTCAAGTGACTATTGTTCGGCTTACGTCTAGACCAGGGTTCTTTAGGAGTCACCTTCTTCACAGCATGAGTTGGAGATCTGTTCAAAAGATAAACAATAGTATCCATTGCTTCAACCCAGAACTTCTTTGGAGCATGTCTATGCTCCAACATAGAATGTGCCATTTTAGTAATGGTGCTATTGTGATGCTCAACTACACCATTCTGCTGAGGGGTGTAAGGTGTGGTGAATTGGCGCTTTATGCCATGTGCAACACATAATGTGGAGAAATCTTTGGAACAAAATTCCCCCCCATTATCTGACCTAAGAGTAATAATAGAAGAACTAGACTCTTTTTCTACTAAGGCCTTAAACTGCTGAAATATGCTGAACACCTCTGATTTAGGCTTCAAGAAATACACCCGCATCTTTCTACTGAAATCATCAACAAAAAGCAAAAAGTACTTGGATCCAGTAACGGAAGGCGTGTGCATTGGACCACATACACTAGCGTGGCCCTGTTGATGCGTGTTTTATAACACAACAAACATTCTAGAATAAAGTGTCAAAGACACTCCATTCCCTCTTGAAAAACTACCTCGTATGCTAAGACTGCAAGAAAGATCATACGGTAATTCCAATGTTTCAGTTAGGTGTGGATGAGCTCTGTGGTTTGATGTGATTTGCTGGTTATGACAAGGGGACTTATGCTAGGCTTGTTCAATTCACAATGAAGGTTTAGACAATGAAGCTCTATTGCTTGGGTCATGGATCAAACAAACTAAAAAAAGAAGATAAGGGTTCAAAAGTTCTAATCTACTCCTAAGAATTCAAGAGACCGTATTGACTTGGTGGAACCAATAACCACACTTTGCTTCGCCACGCTCAACGACAACTACACAAAGGGGGTGCAATCTTCAAGGGAATGTGCTTATGATTTTCACGTCATGAATAACGACCATCAAATCGAACAATAATTATCCAGAAAGAAGTTAAGCATCCACAAAATAAGCTCAGGCTAACTTTAAGCGTGAATGAAAATCATCCATTCAAAGAAAGTATGAGCAAAAGTTCTACATAAATCAATACTTACTCCGGATCTTGCATTCATCTAACATGCGAAATAAAAATCTAAACTATGATGAGGGATAAGAACGCTGACAACTCAAAATAAGAAGTAATCACCATCAACTTTGTGCATTGCTTTTGTGTCCACAGCAGGTTGCTTATAAACATGTTTTTGCAGCAGCCCTTGCATGCTTTTTACAAATGAGGGGTTGAGCTCAATTTATAGGCTCCCCAATTACAATTCAATGGCCAAGATTAATTCAGGATCAACGGCCGAGATTACAAATAAAACCCTAATTAGGGTTTGCTACCCCTCGACCAATGAGAAAATTACATTCGAGGACACTTGTCCTTTTTCCCAAATATGAATCAACAGATAAAATAGAAAGTTGTTGCATGTTGATTTGGAACAATTTGATTGGTTGGAAGATGACGAGGCGCCACCTCAGCATGCTGGATGTCTTCCTTGGTCACTTTGTTCTTTTTTCATGTTCTTGCCTTAGAATATTTTCCTTGCCGATGATTATGTCCTTTGCACTTTGATCTTGGATTACTTTGGCTTCTTCTTCTCTCCTCGCCTTGGAGCACCTGTTTAGACTTAAAGTTATTAAGTCTTTCTTCTAAGATTGGTTTGGAATTCCTTCACGTGCCTTGAATTTGGAGAGGAACTCCCTTGTGCTTTCGCCGCAATGGAGGAAATTGGAACTTTCTCCGTGGAGAATTTCCCATACTTAGCCAAATTTTGGCTACTTTGTAATACCTTCAAGATTTTGGCCATTTTTGTGCTTAAATAAACTTCGCCGGTAGATTTGTCTTCAATTTTGAATTTGGCTTGCGTAAGTTGGATGTACTTGACGATGTGCCTGCCGTTGTCTTCATGATGCCAATGTATGAAGATTTTCATTTTCTTTCTCTTGAAATCTGGCCTCATGCTAAATTTTTTTTACACTCTCTCCAAGTTGGGCTTGGTGAACACTTTTCCATGGCGGACTTTGAGAGTCTTTTTTCATCTATCTTCAAATGTTGGAGGACTTCATGTCAGGTTCTATGTTCAAATTTTCTTGTCGTCCAATTTTATTTGGCCATGATTTTCTTTCGTCCAATTTGGCCATAATTTTCTTGCCGTCCAATTTTATTTGGCCATGATTTTCTTGCCGTCCAATTTTATTTGGCCATGATTTTCTTTCGTCCAATTTTATTTGGCCATGATTTTCTTGCCGTCCAATTTTATTTGGCCATAAATTCTTTCGTCCGAAGTCTCTGGCAAAATTTATTTCATCTTCCTAGAACGTTTGGCCAAATTTTCTTAGACATACAAATGTTGGACTTAGAAGAATTTTCTTTCTTTTCAAGCATGGCGAATTTTCAAAGTGCCAAGCATATTTTTTTTAAAATTTTCCAACATTCATACTTAGGCAAAAATTTTCAATTTTCTACTCCTCTAAGTATGGCGGACTTCCTTTGTCTTCAAGCCATTCTTTTTCTTTCAAGGCGAATTTTCATTTGTCTTAGGCCATTCAATTTTTCCTTGGTTAGACTTTATTTCTTTCCATATGTCTTGGGGCGGATTTCTCATGTTCTCATGCCATTTAATTTTTTTCTTTATGTCCAAGGGCGGACTTGGGCTTGTGTCTTGCCACTCCACTTTGTGCTGGGCGTTTTCTTCATGGCCTTGCCAAGGGCGGACTTGGCACATTTCTTTGCCATCTAGTGTTTTGGCCATGGGTGAACTTTACCAATTTTGATGCCACTTCAACTTTTGGCTTGGGGCGGACTTCATCACTTTTCATGCCATTGCATCTCTTGCTTTATGTCCAAGGGCGGACTTTACCTCTTAGCATGCCATTCATCCTTTTAACCAAGGCGGACTTCACTAATTGTCTTGCCATTTTATCTCTAGCTCAAGGCAGACTTGGCTCTATGGCTAGCCATCTCAACATTCTCTAAGGCGGACTTCATCATTTTTGATGCCACTTTATGCTTTGTCCTAGGGCGGACTTCAGCTTATGTCTTGCCATACAAGGTGGACTTCATCAAATTTCATGCCATTTAACACTTGAACATGGGCGGACTTCACCTTATGGCTTGCCACTGGAGGGCGGAGTTTGCTATGTGGCTTGCCATTCCATCTCTTGGCTGAAGCGGACTTCATTGTGTTCCCTGCCATCTTCTCCTTTTCTGGGCGGACTTGCCTCTTTGGCTTGCCATTTCATATGGCGGACTTCATTGAATGTTGAGCCATTGCTTTATGCTGCTGGGCGGAGTTGCCTCTTGTTTCTGCCCTAAGTTGCCCGGTCGGATTGCGGTGGGGCGCGCCGTCACGATGCAGGCAAAAAATTTGGGGGCTTGGGTACGGAATCGGGTACGTCCGTACAAAAATATAATAAAATATTTAAATATATATATATATATATATATATATGCAACATAGAAACAAAATAAGTTTAGAATGTCATATACCAATACATATGATAAACAATACCATGACAAATTTCAATTTTTGAAACATAATATACTAATTTAAATTCGGTTTTCAATATCAAAAGGATCAAACTTGAATGTCATGATAGATAATCATTGTTTAACATTTACAAAATACAAATAGTAACCAATTCACTAATTTCGAATCGCATCAAATGGCTCATCATCAAGACTAAGATCATCAACATTAACATTAGATGATGGAACCACATTAGCACGTGCACTAAAAGTATGTTGACTACTTGACTCCTCAAAAATTGAAGAAGATTGTGCAATTGCAGCCAAAGAAAGATCTAGGTCAGCTCGCTCTGGTTCTACATCCCACATCTTTGCTGCCCCTTCTTTGTACTCATCCTCTTTGTGATTAATAAGGCGCAAGTTGGAATGAACATAGCTCCTCTGCTTTGTGTGATGCCAATCGATTGCGCTTGACTGAGTGGATGAAGGAGTATGTACTCCAATTCCGCTCAGCTGAAGAAGAACTAGCAACCTATTGAAGCAAAGGGAGCTCTCATTAGAGTTGTTAAATTAAAAAAATTGTAAATCAAACTTCAAATTTGAAAATAACGCATTTTAGTTTTAAATTTTTAAATGATAAAACTTAAAACATTAAAACTTACTTGAGATAAGACTTTTATTGCAAGAACTTGGAGGTGTGGCATCTTGCAGCCATTGAGGTACCACCAAGAGTGAGCATCCTTGTTATATTTGTCACGGATAGCAGCAGCACTTTGATTATTAGAGTCACAAAAACTAGCAAATTCACTTGAAACTATATCTTCCATCTCAGTATCAGGGAAGAGTTTAACAAGAGCTTTCCTAAACCCATCGTTGACTTCTGTATCACGGTAAGGTGGCAATCTGTTTGGCATAGCAAGGACTTGGGTGCTGTAAAATTTGGGTGTCAATGAGAAGGCAAGAAGATGGAGTGGGGTGGTCATTTTGTTCCACCGGTCAACACAAATTGCATGCACCTCTTTGAAAAAGGTTTCTTCAGGATCTTGCTCTTTTTCACATATGATTTTTTTCATCTTCTCAAGCATTGTGTCAATGCCATCATAAACCTCCCCCATGCATGGCTTATCCATGTCAGCAAAGCGTATCATGCTCAAAATGGGCTCGGTGAAAGCAAGAAGATATTCCACTCGATCCCACCACATGTCATCCAGAATCTTATGTTTTATATTTGCTGCCCTCTCACTGTTTGATTGCCTCCATATAGCCCATGAGTGGCTAATGACCATAGCAGCAAGCGCCTCTCGCACCTTCACAAGTCGTCTCAAGACGATTGTGTTGGATGCAAATCTAGTTTCAGCCACCTATTTGAAAATAAAAAGTAAATAATTAAAATCAATATATATGTATGTATTCTAAATAAATTATTGAACTAAAAAATAACATTAAAGAAATGCAATGTTTGAAGTTTGAGTTACCTTCAGTAGCTCTAGTCGTGAGAATGATCTAAAGATAGCTTGTGACATGTGGTGATTTGTTATGAACATTTGGATCTCTTCAGCTTCAGCATAGATTTGTTTGATCCAATCTATTTTTGTTCCCAACTTTTGCAGCATGAGGTTGAGGGAATGCACAGCACAAGGTGTCCAAAATATATGCCTAAATCGTGACTCAACTATCATACCAACAGCTCTACAATTCTTTGCATTGTCCGTTACAACTTGGACAACATTTTGAGGCCCCACTTCATTAATGCACTGTATAAGGATGTCAGCAATAAATTGTGCATCCTTGACCTGCCCCTCACAATCCACAGCCTTTAGAAACATTGCCCCTTTAGGGCACACTGCAATCAAATTAATCAATGGTCTATTTCTTGCATCCTTCCATCCATCAGAAATAATAGACACACCCGTTTCTTGCCATGAGGCTTTGATGGGATATAAGGAATCTTCTATAAGTTTTACCTCCTTTGACAATATAGTGGTACACACCTTCTCATAACCTGGGCTTATGTATCCCTTTGGAGCTTCATTTGCTTTTCTTATCATGTCTTGCCCAATAAGGTGATCGAACAACATTGAAAGAGATGCCATTTGCATAAAGGCATCTTCCAATGGCTTGGTCAGCAAGTTGTCTTGCATCATTATTGAATGCCTTCTCCAATGGTCCCTTTGCTCTCTTCGAAACACTACTCTCACTGGCATTTTCATCTTCATTTACTCTCAAAAAGGGATGGCTCTCTACTACAGTGACAGGACGACCAATATGTGTCTAAGATGAAGTAGATGGCATAGTTGAGCCCTTTTCTGTACTTGGAGGCATCATTTTTTTTTGAACCCTTGCATCTGCTTCCTCTTGCTCCGCAATATATTCTGCTATTTTCTCAGGTGTTATAGGTATTTTATTTTTTCCTGGACATGGTCTAATTCCTTTTCCAGAAACTCCACACAAATGCAATCTCACCCGGCTATAAGAACTAGTGTATTTCCTTTCACACCCAGGGCATATCCAAACACAAGTCCCCCCACCTTGAATTTGCTCTACTACTTGTACATGTCTCCATAGCGGTGAAGCTGGATCAAACTTGAATGAGGGATTACTATTGCTGACAGAAGCTGAACTGTTTGCCATGAAATTTGGAAAATAAAAACAATCTCTAAACCTGCAATTACAAATTTTAAATTTAAAAATTGTTATGAAAATATATAAATGATAAATCTAAGGCTAAGCAATAAATTATAAATTTTTTAGATTTAAATTGTATAAATTATAATTTTTTTAAATCTTAAATTATATAAATTATAAATGTTTTAAAATTTAAATCTAAATTTCATAAATCTAAGATTATAATTTCTAATTTTATAAAATAATTATAAATTTTTTAAATCGTATAATTATAATTTATGATTTATGAATATTATATTTTTAAAATTATATATGAATAATATATTTTAAAAATAATATATGAAAAAATGAATATTATATTTTAAAAATTATATATATTAGTATAATAAATTTATATTTTAAAAATTATACTATAACTATATTTATTTTAATTTTTAGAAGATTTTGAATTACCACTTTAAAGGCAATCGGCGGAAAAAAAATAGAAAAATTGAAACCCTACGGTCGTGGCGTCGGCCAGAAGACACTACGGTTCCTTGTATCCGTAGTGCCTATATTCCTCTATGCTGCGAGTGGTCGTAGCGTTTTACGTGGGTGCGTATTTGCGGTTCTCATCAACTTAATCCGGCGCCGCTTCGTGTTCGGAATCTTGGGTTTCTCTCTGTAATGCCCCGTGCCTACGGTGTTTCTCTATGCGGGTGCGGTTTCCTGCAGCGGCAGGAACATCGCGAATCTGCAAACCTCTTCGTTCTACGTTGATCCGCGAAAAATATCCGCGAAAATTCCGGCGTTTGCAAATACGCCAAATCAGCGTTTTTGTCAAGTGTTTCGCCCGATAAAATCGAGGGAAAATCAGCCCGAAGCGAATAAAGGTCAAAAGCGTGGGCGGGTATACGTGGTTTGAAAAAACCCGGAATCGCGATGAGATAAACTTTTCGTAGATGGAGCCCGGAAATTAGTTCACCGTAGATTCTGACGTTAGATTTCGAATCCAGATACCGGCGATTCAGCGGGAGTCGTTTCGACCTAGAAGCTGATTAGGTAACCCTGGGTTTTACGCCATTATTCATTACTGGTACGGCGGCGCAGGCATTGCTTTGCTCCATGGGTCCTCTTTCCATGCCTTCACCATGATTTTTCGGTGATCAATTGCCGCGTTGTTCCGGTGCTCCTCGCTTTCGAGGATTTCTCAATTGGTTTCTCGATTTTTATATAGATTTCACCAGTTTTTCACTAGCTTCTTGGCTTGGTTTTCGCCGATTTTTCAGTTTTAACTTTTACGTGATTTTCGAATTTCACCATAGTTAAAAGACAAATCCACTACGAGTTCGTTGAACACCGAACTTTCTGATGGATTTTTTCGAAACTCGAGACCTTTCCAAGTATAGAAACTTTCTAAAAATAGAAATTTTCCAAAAATAGCAACTTTCTAAAAATAGACCCTAAAAAATAGGGATCTCAAAATTGCTCAAAAGTGCCAAAAAAGTAGGTCCTAAAAAATAGGGGGCCAAAGTGGAAAAGCCCTAAAAACTGGGAGGTGCCGGAATTGACCGAAATGATAGTCGATCTTCGTCTCCCGGATCTCCTAAGCATGATGGCGATGTTTGCACAATGATCCAGGCTAAAACTCTCTCGCTTGACTCGGGCGACTCTTAGAACTCAAACTCCTCATTGTAAAAAGATAGGTGATAAGCAATTGTGACGCCAAGGCAAAAAGCAAAAAAGCAAAAAACAAAGGGTCCCCATTTGCAATGGGGCGATGTGTGAAAAGGTCACAATAGGACCAACTGTAAAACCCTTGAAGCTCGCCATGAGTCGCCATTGGAGAAAGGAGTCCGATGTTGCTTTCTAGCTTGACAAGCCTCACAAACTCCATGAGTTTGAGTCTGAATTGCATGTAGACCACCAACGAGATCATCTGGTGATAACTGAGAGAGATAGTGCATGTTCAGGTGCCCATATCGTTGATGCCAGAGACTACTGATAGAAGTGGTCCTGGCTGCCATAGCATGCTCTTGAGAATCACCAGAATCAACAAGTCAATAAAGACCATGATCCTCAAGTCCTTGAATGACTGTAGTCTATGTCTCTCTGTCAACAATACTGCATGTATGCATATTGAAGTCGATGTCCAAGTGAGGAGAGTGAGTCATAATCTGACTTATAGAAAGTAAGTTCAACTCCATGCTAGGTACAAAGTATACATCGAGAAATATCAAATTTCTCCCACCAAACTGAATTTGAACGTTGCCCTTGCCGACAACAGTATACTTTTCGCCTCCTCCAAAGATTACTGAATCTCTAAAAGGCGTGTACTGAATGAACCAATCCCGTCGATGCGTGAAATGGTGTGAGGCACCAGAGTCAATGTACCAAGTAACAGGGTTTGTAGGACTCTTTGCCATGAATGCAAAGAAGGTAGACTTGTTTTGCTTAGTGTGCTCCGCCACATGTGCTTTTGGTCTAGACTCTCCTTGCTTGCCTAATTCAGAGGCCAAGCATTTCCGACAATCCTTCTTCATGTGGCCAAACTTGTGACAATAATTGCATTGAATATTCTTTGACTTCGAAGAATTTGAAGATTGCCTTTGATTGTGCTGCTGAAAGGGTGAAGGCTTGCCCTTATTCTGAAATGTCTTTGTAGGGAATGCCTGCACTAATGAGGATGAAGTGGCACTAGTACCAAACTATTGTTTACAACGATCCCGCTATAGAAGTTTGTTGTAGAAATTTGGAAACGTCAAGTCAACATTAGTCGCTGTAATGTTGAGCGTCTCAATAAAGTGCTCATACAGATGTGGTAAACTCTTCAGAGTGATTACCACCATATCTTCTTCCTCGATCTTCTGACCAATAGCCTCGAGTTGATCTCAAATGTCCTTGATCTTGGTCAAGTGTGCCTGCAGAGGTGTATTCTCATTCATGACGATGGAAAACATGTTCTTCAGAAAGAATGCACGACTCTTGTTGGAAGTTTCATGAAGATCTTTCAGAAGATCCCAAATCTCCTTCGCTGATTTACCTAAAGGAACCTGAGGTAACTGGTCATCAGTGACTGATAACTTTATGAGCATAGCGGCTTCCTGATTTTGCTCATCAAACTTCTCTTGATCTTTATCAACTGTGAGAGGTCGTGTCTTGGTGCCCAGAACAATCTGGTCAAGACATTGATACTCAAATATCATCATCATATGCTGCTTCCATGTGTTGTAGTTGCGACCGTTGAACTTTTGATTGTTGTCCAACATGATGTTGGTCAAAGAGGCCATGCTTCACGCTTTTTGAGGCACGAAATATGAAGATATACAGAAGAGGCTGAATGCATAGATCCCAAGACACGAATTCAAATGCACTGAAATTTGAGGCAATTTTAGGCACAAATTTCAAGACAAATCTGCTGGCACAAATCCCAAGATACAAGCAACAGAGCTGGGCCCACCACAATGCACAAAAAAGAAAAAGACAACTGCTTCGGAAAAGACAAAATAGCCAGATTTTGACACAAATCCTGAGGACAAAATACCCCACAAGGAAATACAAATTTGGTGAAAACTCCGGACCAAATTCCATTCATTCCATTCCTTCATAGGCCTTGCGTGGAGGAAACTAAAACACCTGCGTTTTGTAGAGAAAAACGTTCATCCCGTCTACAGAAAACAATATCCATCAGTGCTCAGAAAAAGAAGACAAGTCTTCACAGAAATCCGTCACTGGATATTCTGGCACAACGAAACGATAGGTATAGACAATCTCAACCGGAACACAAACACCTTGGCCATGATGATGGAGACACTAAGAAGGCACGATGAAGGTTGCGCAGGTAGGGAGATCGTGCATCCAAGAAATCACATCCCAAACAGAAGAGCGTCATTTGCTATTCAAAAAACGTGATGACCAGATTTTCTTGGATACAATGAAGCGCTCATAGAGAGTCCACAAACGATAGAAGACATGCACGGTAGAAGTCACGACCTGAGCGCAACTTGTGAAGGGATGAAACAAAGTCGACGCACAAACAAATCTTCACGCGTCCAGAATGAGAGAGTCGTACACCATAAAAAACTTCAAATCACACATTTAGAACTTGAATGGGAAGAAGTCGCACGAACATGCACGAACATAGGAACACACGAACACAGGAAGATATGAAAATTGGATGCTAGAGAAAAAAAACAAAATAATGATTTTAAAAAAAATCCAAAATTTTAACCCGCTCGATCGAATCTTGCTTTGATACCATAATACAGATGCAAGAGCATATGGATTTCAAAATAATCGAATTATATTATTAACATGAAAAAATGAATAAATAGAATACAAGGAAAGGCGATTGACAATCACAGAGACATGATTGGAGCCATAACTGACAAATAACGAAAGCAAAAATAGCAATTGTACAGAGTGTTACAAAGCGAGATTGGAGCATTAACAATATACTAAAATCACAGAGACGTGATTGGAGGCAAAACTGACAAATATGATTTTAATATACACCACCATATATAACATAGCAAAATACACTACCAATTTCATAGTCAAATATTAGTGAAGCTCGAATGTCATGATATAGATTAAAGTTAAAAAATAATAATGTCAAGTGTTGACAATCAGCCTTCATTGATCATTGATCAAATATCATATGGGTCGTCAAAAATATCATCATCACCATCCATATTAGATGATGTATGTAATGGTAAATTAGAAGAACTACAAATAGTGCGACTGGCATTGGCACTGGCTTCAACATTGGCACTACTAATGAGCACACAGTTATACTGAGAGGGGGCGAGGGGAGGGGTGTGAATCAGTATAACGCAAGTTTTATTAATTTAAAAGTTTACCAATCACAATAACACCATTCACTCAACATCAATAATTCTGCACATGAGAAGAACACACACATGATATTTACCTGGAAACCCTTATGGGAGAAAACCATGGTACAAATAATGTACTTTATTTATTTATGTGAATTTCAATGATTGTAGGTGCCAACTTACTAGAGGCACCAACCCCTAACTTGTTTTGTAGGCACCAACCTACAGGAAGCACCAACTCCCTCAATTTGTAGGCACCAACCCCCACTTGCCAAGCACCAACTTAGCAAAAGCTAATAACTTCAAGAACAATGTTCCACCTTCAATGTTGCTTCTTCAACGGATGATGGACAATTCTGCTCAATTATGTCTCTTCAACTTGCACCAAATCTGCTATAACTCTTTTCTTAGATCTGATATAATTCTTCTTTATACAAATTTTCTGGTGTATGATAGATCTTTCTTATTCTTTACACAACAGTACTGGTGTATGTATGCATTAAATTTCCTTAGACAAATCTGCTAGACTATCCTTAATGGTTCTGCTAAGATATCCTTTATAGATGTGCTGTTATGTCTTTCCTAGATCTGCTGTTATGATCCTTCTGGTGTATGTATGATATATCCTTGATGCTCACACAAGAGTTATATTCTTCTATTCTTCTATTACATCATCATTCTCTCACTCTCATTCTAGTTTGAATTGAATCACATTTATATATGCTGATCATAGATTGCAACCTTTGGTGAAAGACCACATCATTCAAAAATCTGTTCTTGCACCTTTAGGAAAATCTGATTTAATTTGTCTCATAATTGCACCTCTTCAATGTATAATTGATTTATAGACCTGAAGTTTTACTATAAAATCTTATTTTTCATAATTAATCTTTTCTTTTGAAATTTCTGAAGTTTCACTGTTAAAGAAGGATCGTGCTTTTCCAAGAATAAACCGCTTCAGCAAAAGGTCGCATCTCTTTTAGGAGTCGCAGCACTTTATTTGTCTTTTTCTTTGGTTCATTAATAAATCTGAAGAAACGTATTACTTCAGATCTCAATTGCTTATCTTCAAAAAGTTGTGGCACTTTATTAATTTCTTTTGCAAATATTAAATCGTGCCTTTTCAAGTATAAGCAAACTTTAGTTATCCTTTATGAAATTGTGGGACTTATGTAACTTCTTTAATTTGTCTTATTAGTTTTTGTCCTTTTGTTAATTTGTCTTTTTCTTTATTTTGTTTCTTTGTGTGTGTGTTTTTTTTAATATGCTATATCTGTTTAGCAATTCTTTTATAGTCAACAGCGATTACTTCTGCTTGTATAATCTGATCTGAAGAAATATAAACAGCAGCATTTACTTATGTTGATCTTCCTCGTCTTTATTTCATATCTGATCTACAGTAATATACTAGGCAATTTTGAATGTTCTAACTTGCATCGATGTTATCTTCAGTTCATGATTAATTTGCTAAAACAATCTGTATTAGACTTGACATCAATGACAAAATTTCCAGCAACTAGCACTAGCACTAGCACTAGCACTCTTATGCTCACTAGCTTTCTCATAATCATCGTCAACACCAAGTGCAACAAAGTAGCATCCAAGTCAAGACGCTTTAGCTCGATATTCCACTTCCTTGTGTCCCCTTCTTTGTAGGCATTTTCTTTGTGTAAGGAGCCACAAGTTTGAATGCACATACACCATGTCCTCTGCCGATATCCCACATCCTTGTGTCCCCTTCTTTGTAGGCATTTTCTTTGTGTAAGGAGCCATAAGTATGAATGCACATACACCAAGTTCTTTACCTTGGATGCTTCCACAAAGTGGTTAGTGGAAGCATCCAGGTCAGGATGCTTTGGCTTGATAGCACACTTCCTTGTGTCCCCTTCTTTGTAGGCATTTTCTTTGTGCAAGGAGCCACAAGTTTGAATGCACATACACCAAGTACACTGCCTCTTTTGAATGTAGTCTATTGCGCTTTATTGAGTGGATGAAGGAGTATGCGCTCCAATTCCTCTCAGATGAAGATGGACTAGCAACCTTTTAAGACCAAATTAGATAGCTAAGAGTTACAAAATTTAACTAATTAAATTTAAAAATTAAAATATAATTAAAATTATAAAACTTTAAAAGATAAAAGATTTTGACTATAAAACTTACTAGGGATAAAATTTTTATTGCAAGAGGTTGTAGGTATGTGTATGCTTGGCCATGGAAGTACCGCCAAATATGAGCATCGACCATGTACTTGTCTTGAAGAGCATCATGACCACAATCATTGGAGCATGCAAAACCCATGAACTCAACCCTCACTACACCACGTCAGTCACGATCAGTGAAGAGTCTTTGAAGTGCTGCCTTGTACCCTTGACCCACTTCAACATCTCTATATGGGGCAACTCTTGTTGTCATAGAAACAAGCTGAGCACTATAGTATTTGGGACTGTTGATGAATGGTAGCTTAGGTCAGATATAAACGATGATTGCTATAAGCATCATCATCGTTTATATAAGATCAATTGCTCTTCATGTTTAATATTTCTAAGAAATAAGTAAAAATCGAATTTTATAAAGCATGTATAAAATCAAATTTAAATAAATGATGTTCAAAATTTGCATTGGATAAAATTTGGAATTCATATAATATATCCGCCATGTGTGAGGATGTATATATATGCTAAGTTTGTTTAACCGCATGATTATCGGTTGTAAGAGAAACCCGCGCGTCCAAAGGGACACGTCCCTTGAGCGGACGTGTCTCCACGTGTGGAGACACGTCCTCTTAAGAGACGCATCCCTTGGAGGCGGGTCTCCTTACATACAAAAGGTAATTCCACTCTTGATATGCAAACATCGAAATTATTAATGTTCTGCAATCAGCACATTCAGTATAAATAAAATCTGGAAATTGAAAATCTGACTTAGAATTTTTGGTAGAACTCTTACAATTAGAATCTCTTTAGAACTTAGTCTCTCAATTTGATAGAAGATTTGATTACATTTACATGGTATCAGAGCCACGTTGTGTGAATCCAAATCAAATCTAGATTTCAGATTGCTCTAGAAAATTCGTATTTCCTAAAAATCGAATTCACTTCACATTCTTCATAATGTCAAGTATGATCAGATTTGAAGATCGTCTTGCAGGAGCAGACAACTTCACATCATGGAAATTTAGAATCATGATGATCCTTAGAGAGAATAAACTAGACTCACTTGTGAAAGAAAATAAAAAGGAACCTGAGGCTGAACCTGAGAAAACTCAATGGATTGAAAACAATGAAAAGGCCATGAAAATCCTAGTAGATGCAGTTAGGGATCATATAGTGCCTATCCTAGCAAAACATGAAACTGCATACCATATGTACAAATCTCTTGAGAGTACCTATGAGATCAACAACACCTGCAGGACTCTTGCATTAAAAAGGAAAATCAACAATGCTCAAATAAACAAAGGAGAGTCCATTAATGCATACTTCATGAGGATTATTGAACTAAGGATCAATTATCCACAATTGGATATCAGATTGATAGCAAAGAGTTAACTCTAATTGCACTAGGAGGCCTACCAAACTCATGGGAGTCATTTGTTCAAGGAATAAGTGCGAGATCTAAACTCCCTAAGTTTGATAGGCTAAGAACTGACTGCCTTCAAGAAGAAACAAGACTTTCCACAAAAGAGAATAAACAGAAACACATAGATGAAGACATTCATTTTCTCCACACAACATCTATTAAGAGCAAGAAAAACTCCTACAAAAGAGGATCCTTTAAAAGAAAGAAAAATTCCAACGGAAAGGAATCTTATAAGAAGAAAGATACTCTCAAGTACAATGCTTTAGATGTGATCAGTATGGCCACTATGCAATGAAGTGCCCTGACAGAACTAAACAACAAGCATCCTTTGCCAATGTAGAAAAGTCAAAACCAGATCATGAATCTGAGAAATTTGTATTCTATATAGCCTTTTCTAGTCAAGTATCTGACAACACTCAAAATTGGGTAATTGATAGTGGTTCCTCTAGACACATCACAGGGTTCAGAGAACACTTGGACTCTATGACTGAAAAGTCTGATGAAGAAGTAACCATCGGGGATGATTCTGCATACCCTGTAAAAGGGGTTGGAACGTGTCCTATCAAGCTGAAATCTGGGGTTTCTTTGCAACTCACTGGAGTCTTATTTGTACCTGGAATAAAGAGAAATCTTATATCCATCTCTGCCCTTGAAGACAATGGTTACAGAGTTACATTTATGGATGGGAAAGTTCTAGTATGGCCTAAGAACTAAACTATCAAGAAAGCCCAAACCATAGGCATAAGACAAGGGTACCTTTACAAACTATGCACTGAGGTTAAGCAAGCTCTTACCCTTGACACTGTTGATTCAAATGAAATTTGGCATAGAAGATTAGGACACCTTCATTTCCGTGCCCTACCTTTTATGGAAAAACTTGTTACAGGCTTACCCAAGCTAAAACCATCTCATGAGGGAACTTGTAAAGGTTGTGCCCTAGGAAAGAATACAAAGGGATCCTTTCAGAATAGCCTGAGTAAAACCCTTAATGTTTTAGAATTGGTTCACTCTGATTTATGTGGACCCATGTCTGTACCTTCTAAAGCAAGATTTCTATACTATGTCATATTTGTAGATGACTTCTCTAGAAAAACCTGGATCTATTTCCTTAAGTGTAAAGAGTCAATAGAAATCCTTAAAAGGTTCAAAGAGTTCAAAGCCTTTATTGAAAACTTCTCCGGAAAGAAAATAAAAACCTTAAGGACAGACAATGGGAAAGAATACACCTCTGAGATTTTCAAGGAATTCTGCATGAGTGCTGGAATTAAGAGGGAGTTCACTGTTGCCTACAACCCTCAACAAAATGGGGTTGCTGAAAGGAAAAATAGAACCATTGTAGAAGCTGCTAAGGCAATGCTGCTTGACCAAAACATTGAAACTTCTTTCTGGGCAGAAGCCTCTAGGACTGCTGTCTATATTCAAAATAGATGTCCTCATTCTCATCTGGATAACAAAACTCCTGAAGAAGCCTTTACTGGCATAAAACCTGACATTAGTCATTTTAGGATTTTTGGCTGTCCTGTCTATATTCATGTACCCAAAGAGAAGAGATTCAAACTAGAACCTTCTAGAAAGAGGGGAGTATTTGTGGGTTATAGTGAAACCTCCAAAGCCTAGAGGATATTCATACTCGGGTAGAAACAAATTGAATTGAGCAGAGATGTCATCTTTGAAGAAGACATTGCATTCAAGAGGGCAAGAAGTTCTAGTGAGACTGAAACCTATTCCCCTAGAGTACCTGAAATGGAACCTGCTCCTGAGATTTAGAGGGAGCATCCTGAGGAAATGCCACATGAACTTCCTTCTACTTCAAATGAGAATACAAATGACAACGGTAGAAATAGACCACTTTGGGCCAGGAAGATGATCAAAGAAGTAGAGGATCATGCAGCACCCAAAGGAACGTTCAGGGAGAGTAAAAGACCCAAACGTTTCTCCAGCTATGTTGCTCTAATGAACAACATCATAAACTGAACACAGTCAGTCATTCTGAGAAAGCTTTTCTAGACATCAAAAAGCATACAGATGCTGTGTGGAGAATATCAGTCTATTCTAAAGAATGATGTATGGGATATAGTGCCTAGACCAAAAGAGAAATCTGTTGTCTCTTCCAAATGGCTCTTCAAAATCAAGCATGCTACTGATGGTAGTATGGAAAAACATAAAGCACGTTTTGTGGCAAGAGGTTTTTCTCAAAAGGAAGGCATTGATTATGAAGAAACATTTGCACTTGTTGCCCATTACACATCGGTGAGAGAAGTGTTAGCCATTGCAGCAGCTAAAGGTTGGAAGATCCATCAAATGGATGTGAAAATTGCCTTCATGAATGGAACCATTGAAGAAAGTCTGGCTGGAACAACTGAAGGTTTTGTGATACATAAACTCACATGTCTGGTGACCCTCCATGAACTTAAGCAGTCCCAGTGGTATGAAGGTGTGACTATCTCTTGGGATAGGATTTTCAGAATGATCTTTGATTCAATCTACTTCAAGGGTAATCAAGGTGATATGCTAATAATTATTTTTATATGTTGATGACCTGGCGATAGCAGGGAAGATCACCCTCATTGCTCAAGAAATGAGGATCTAATTCTGAATTTGACGCGAAGACTTGGGCATTCTACACTACTTCTGGTTTAAATGTAAAGCGTCGAGGAGAACATTATACAACCAAAGGGAAATTATACTAACGTAATAATGAAGATTTAGAATGTTGGGTACAGCCAGGCCGATGTCTTCACCTACTGGAAACCAACCTTCTGAAATTGAAGAAGCGTGGAGAATCCAATTGAAGTGATCAACCCTTCTGGAGGATGATTGGATCTCGGCGTGTCGGTCAACACCAGGACACGATATTTGCTATGCAATGAATGTTCTCAGCCAGTTCATGTGTGAGCCAAAGGAAATTCACTTAATGGCTGTGAAACATATTTTGAGATATCTTCAAGGCACTATTGGATATGGTCTTCTTTACAAGAATGATCAACTAGATCTTCATGGGTACTTCGATTGATTGGAAGTTATGTGATGGGAAAAGCACTTCGAGGATGTTGCCTTGGTTTAGGATGACTATGATCTCTGGATTTCTGAAAACGATCTTTGTTACCTGATAATGAAGGCTAGACCATTACGTAACTTCAATGGGGCGCTTTCAAAAGCGGTTGGCTTTGTAAATTGCTTGTGGGACTCTTTGGTGAGCCCTTGAATCCTACAATTATTCATTGTGATAATCAGAGTTGTATCAAACTCTCTGTAAATCCTGTCTTTCATGATAGATCTAAGCACATTGAAATCCCCTATCATTATGTAAGAGATATGGTGGAAAGGAAAGGTATTGGGTTGGGTATATTGGTGCAAATGATCAAGCTATGATTCTCCTCTCCAGAATCAAGGTAGAAACACTTAGGGAAAAACTTGGTATGGTTGAAATGTATTTATTATTTATGTTTGAAATACAAATTGTTTACTAAATGTATAATATATAAAGATGTTTAATGTGTAACTCTTTTATAAGCCAATGTGTGACTCCATGACACATGGAGCCTACTCAGTACATTATTGAGAAGGTGGCGATCTTTCTAATAATGAACACTTGTATTGTTTGTTAACAAAATGGCGACTCTACAATGATAAACCTCATGATAGATATCATGTGACTTGATATCGTGGACATGTCATGATATAGTATCTCTTGGACACTTTGATGGATATCATGGGACTTGTTGAAGATCATTGCGATCCTTAAGAATAATCATGAGAGTGGATATTTATATATCCGATGAATATATGATAATATGTTGAACATCATGTGACTTAGTGTCAAATTACATACATAATGAAGATGTGTTATAGAAGAATGTGTGTGACTTGACAACTTTGAGAAAACATATCATATCGTCGATATCACGTGTAAAGGTGATATCTCCACTTATTTGATTTGAAATATCTTCCCTAGCTAAGAGGGAGTGTTGATGAATGGTAGCTTAGGTCAGATATAAACGATGATTGCTATAAGCATCGTCATCGTTTATATAAGATCAATTGCTCTTCATGTTTAATATTTCTGAGAAATAAGTAAAAATTGAATTTTATAAAGCATGTATAAAATCGAATTTAAATAAATGATGTTCAAAATTCGCATTGGATAAAATTCGGAATTCATATAATATATCCGCCATGTGTGAGGATGTATATATATGCTAAGTTTGTTTAACCACATGATTATCGGTTGTAAGAGAAACCCGCGTGTCCAAAGGGACACGTCCCTTGAGCGGACGTGTCTCCACGTGTGGAGACACGTCCTCTCAAGGGACGCATCCCTTGGAGGTGGGTCTCCTTACATACAAAAGGTGATTCCACTCTTGATATGCAAACATCGAAATTAATAATGTTCTGCAATCAGGACATTCAGTATAAATAAAATCTGGAAATCAAAAATCTGACTTAGAATTTTTGGTAGAACTCTTACAATTAGAATCTCTTTAGAACCCTTAGTCTCTCAATTTGATAGAAGATTTGATTACATTTACAGGGACTCAATGCAAAAGCAAGATGCAACAGAGTGGTTTGTTCCATCTCTCTACACTGATTTTGTGTAGTTCTTTGAAGAAGTTTTCTTTAGGATCTTGCTCTTTTGCATTGATGATGGCTTTCATCTTCTCAATCATCGAGTCCATGCCATCATATACTTCACGCAAACAAGGTCTATCCATGTTAGTATAACGGATCATGCTCAATATGGGCTCAGTGAAACTGAGGAGATACTCAACATGATCCCACCAAATGTCATCTAGGTTCATTTACTTAACCTTTGTTGCCCTTGCAGTGTTAGATTGTGTCCATATGGACCAACTAGGGCTAATGACCATGTTAGAGAGTGCCTCACAAACCTTCACAAGTCGTTTGAACACAATTGTGTTGGAGGCAAAACGGGTCTCAACAACTTTTTTGAAAATCAAAATAAAATAAAATTAAAATTTAAAATTAAAAATATTACTAAAGTGAAACATGTTTATTATTTAACTTACCTTCAACAACTCCAATTTCGAGAATGTTCTAAATATGCCTTGTGACATATGGTGGTTGGTGATGAACATTTGGATGTCTTCAGCCTCAACATACACCTGTTTGATCCAATCAATTTTGTTGCCAATTTTTTGTAGCATTAGGTTGAGGGAGTGGACAACACAAGGTTTCCAAAAAATGTGTGAATATTGCTCCTCAACCAATAACCCAACCCTACAATTTTTTGCATTGTCTGTTATAACTTGCACACCATTTTGAGGGCCCACTTCATCAATAGCTTGACAAAGAATGTTAGCAATAAATGCACCATCCTTCACCTCTCCTTCACAATCCACTGCTCTCAAAAACATGGCCCCTTTAGGGGACACTACAATAACTTGGATCAATGGGTGATTTTTTGCATTTTTCCATCCATCATAAATGATGGTCACACCTGTTTCGATCCACGAATCCCTTATGGGCTTCAAGGAGCCCTCTACAAATTTCACCTCTTTATCTAATAAGGTGCTAAGCATGTTCTCAAAACTGGGGCCCTTATACCCTTTTGGAGCCTCATTAATAGATTTCACCATTTTTTGTCAATATGGTGAATGAACAACATTGAATGCCAATCCATTCGCATAGACACATCTTGGTATGGCTTGATTGACAATCTCTCTAGCCTCATTCTGAAATGCCATTTCCAACGGTCCCTTTGATCTCTTATGTGTAGAGGCCGTAGGTTGCTCTTTAGGTATGAACATAAATGAATGGTTCTCTGTAGGTTGAAAATGAGAAGGCGGTGTAGGGGGCTTCATCCCTCGAGATCCTTTCTTTAACAAAGGATGATTTAATCTACGACCTACTACTTGGTTTGCTTTTTCTTGCTCTTCAATATATGCCAATACTTGCATTTTTGGAATGCCTTTACCTTCTTCACCTGGACAAAATTTGATGCCTGGTCGAGGGATCTTGCACAAATGGCCTTTCACTTGACTGTATGAGCTCGAATATCTAACTTTACAATGACCACAAATCCAAACATGACCTCCACCACTTGGAAGTTGTACCATTTTAACATATTTCCAAAGGGGAGGGTTTGGGTCTATTTTGAAGCGAGATTGGCTCGTGAGCTGGAAATGGTTGCCATTGTAATACCTAAGACAACAAGTTCAATAAACAACGCATTCAAAGAATTGAAACTAATGAAATTTGAATATAAAAAAAAATTAATATACAAATACAACTTATTAATTAAGATTTTTTTAAATTGGAATTCGATATCACAAAAGCAAGGGCGTACAATTGGATAAAAGGGGCCTTGTACGGTTCTCTGAAGCGGGGTTCGTACGACAATTTGAAAGGAAGTTTGGACCACAAAGAGGAACATGCTGTTGGAGGGACATAGTACGACAAATTTACGAAGATAATGTACGACACATAGAAGACCTTGAGGGCAAAATAGAAAAGCTCGTATGACAGAAAGAAGAATGCATTGTGGGGAGTTGTGAAATCATTGGCAGTTTGTGGAAAACATCACACTGGCAAACTAGGTGAAGATTGTATGGCCAAAAAGAGGGGATATCGTATGGCAGGTTCTAAAACATATCACACAAGTAAAACAACTATGGCAATCAAAGAAAAAACCCAATGCATGGAGAGTCTATAAGTTGAGGCCGTATGGCGATGGCAACAATAGAGGGAAGGAACTCGTATGGTGGCCACTGATACATCCAAAACATGAGATTGTACGACACAAAAGGGAAGGAGTACGACTCGGGTTTGCAGTAAGACGTTGCATTGTGAAAACCAACATTGCACGGAGTAGCATCTTGAGCGTACGGGAAAGACAGGAACTCGTGCAACACTTAGAGGAATTCGTATGGAAGTGTGGAAATGAGTTCGTATGTCAAAAGCAAACCTTGACAGTGGTAGAAGTGAACAGAGAAGCAAAGGGAAAAAGTTGTACAAGGAAAGGAGTATTGTAGGGAGTGAAGATGTTGGGAGGTTGTACAGTGTAAGGTACAAGCAGTAGAACATAGGGTGCGAAACCAACACTAGATTAACAACAAAAAAAATGTAAGTCCAACATCTGCATAGTACGGTTGAAGGAAGTTGTGCAAAGGAGGCATTGGATCATACGGTTAAACACATTGAAATCTCTAATTTTTGGGTTGGTCGGCAATATTTGGAATGTCTTGAAAAATCATGAAAACGCTATATGCAATGCAGTTTGGTGTGGTTTCGGAAGTCTTAAATTGGCCTTGGTGGCATGGGCTTTGCCCCTTGACTTTGTTCTGTACCGCGATAGGGAGCGCACTGGGGGCGTTGCTCTCGGATCCTGTGCGGGGCGCTGCCTCTCAACCCCATTGGGGTTGTTGCCCCTAGACCCCTACAAGGGGCATTGCCCCTTGACCCCTTTGGGGGTGTTGCCCCTTAACTTTGCTGGGGGCATTGCCTCTAGACCCCCATCAGACTCATTTGAATTGTTAAATCCCAATGCAACCAACCTCACGACCAAAAGTATCATAGTCAGTTTGCCCAACCTCATGACTAGCACATCGAGAAGAGTTAGGAGAGGAGTCTAATGATGAATCCAACAGAATGTACATTGATGTCGATGGCCCTTGCAGTACAGTCTAGAGGTACTTGATTAAACTGCAGGAGATAGCGGGGATTGTATATATGAGATTGATACCAGTGAACAATATGGGACATGGACATGATCCTGGTGGTATAGAGGCGAGAGGATCTTGGTTTATATGAATTAGAATGCAAAATTCTTTTAGGTGTTTATCTTGGGTAGCCAGAGTAGATGATGTCCGAGGCTGCTAGAGAGTTGATGAACTATTGAGAAATCACAAGAGCAGCTCCAGAGTAGCTGTGCAGTGTCTGGCCCAACTCAGTGGGCAATGGCTGAGAAAGGAGAGTCTTTGAGGAAGCACAATCACGTAGTTAGAGGTGAGAAAGAAGACTATTAGCACTTGAATGTATAGTTGGTGAGGCAAAGACTCCCTAAATGGCTTTGGGAGGGCCAAGCTGAAACGTGAAGGATAAGGAGTTGGAGGGAAGGTGTTAGGAGCTCGAGAGGGCGAAGGCCAAACTTGCTGAGGCAATACAAATGATGCAGACAACATGTGAGAGGCAGCCGACAGCCAACCAAAAGCTTCAACGTCTCCAACAACAGCAGTCAACGACAAAGACCCCTACATCGCCAATATACCTAGGGGCGTCCTCTCACCCTCTCTCTTCTTGATTTTCCCTTTCTATGATCCCCGTTTTGTTTTTTGTCTTTTGGAAGATGATTACTTTTGTGGGGGGGATGATCTAGTCGGTTGAGAGTGTTATTAGTCGGCCAAGTATTGTAATTAAATAAAATTGTAGTATAGGCAACAAATATTTTATATACTTTATATTACATGTTGTTTCGAGAAATTGAGTCCTCGATTAGTTGGATTAGTTGTAAGGGGAGTCACGACGGTTGGTGTTCTCAACCACCGCCAACGACTACATATACTTTGGTTCATTGTAGTCGGGACACATTATGAGACATTATGACATTATGCTTCATTGTGTTACATTTTGGTGTTGACATAGTATGATGATTGTACTCTGGTTCTATTGCATTAATAAATAAAGTACTATTTTATGCACATTGTTCGTACATGAATGTTTCCTGTACATGTTCTGTATGTGATACTTCCGTTTACTCATGTAGTACATTGAATCTATTCCTGTGAATAAACAAAGATGGCATGGTCAACAAGGGGAAGTCCATTGAAAAGGTGGAGGCATTGAGATTTAGCCAACTAGAGGTGTCATTAAAGGCTCATTGTAAACCAAATTCCTCAAGATTCAACTCATGAAGACATAACTCATCTTGTGGAAGGTCATTAATAGGTGTTTTAAGGACCCTTGTATGGGCATGGTATTTGTCCATAGTGTAATATTGTGAGATTGTAGGATAGAGGAGAGGGTATGGGTCACATCTTGGAACATCTATTAGAACATCTTGGAGAGAAGGAGAGGGTATGATTTGTAGCAGGGGGAAGGAACAAACTACTATTAGAACATCTTGGTGAGAAGGTGTAGCATCATGTATCTAGAGTGGACATTAGAAGCCATAAGTGAAACTCTAGATTCGAGGCTATCCCAAACGAGGCAAGCCACTACACCAAAACAACGAACCCCTCCTAATCTATGGGTCTCATTATGAGAAGCTGAAATCCAAGAGTATCTCATGACAGGAGGGAGGGCCCGTTCATGGCTCTCATGGGTCTTAGTGAGGCACATGAGACCCTAGGAAGCAATAACATCTTGGAAGTTACCTTGAAAATACCATATAGTGCCACTGCTCACCAAGAACAAAGGTTGTCATCATGCTGACGTCTAGGGTGTGACCACCCAGAGGGGGAGAATCATGAATGACAGCCTTACAACAGCCCACTTGTTTTCTTTCCTAGCAGCAACAAGCTGAATATGAGATTTTTGAAGCTTTTCCACAGGGGATTGTGTGAGATCTGCATCAACATATATTTTCTGTGGCAGGGAAAAAAGCTTTTTTTTTCTTTTTTCTTGAAGAACTTACAAATGCTCTCCTACAGTTCAGAATTGAATGACAAGGGTGCTCTCCTGTATTTTCCAAGTGTTGTTGAGTGACGTATCATTCAAGTCCAAAGAGTCATGCTATGATAGGATTTAGAGTTTAATAGGATCAAGTTGTAATTGTTCAAGAACAGAAGATTGATTCATATATTTTGTGGATGAAAGTTGATAGAAGTAAAAAACACAAGCAGAAAACATAGAACCTCATATTAGGATACATTTATGGGTTCAACTTTACAAGTGAGATTAAACAAACTGATTTATCTGCAGATTGAAACTTAAAAGGTGAAAATCATTATCAATCTTTGTTTAGGAATAGCAGAAACTGTGTTAGATTTACTCTGTGTACATGAATCAGCAAAGAATATTAGGAAATAGCTTAGCACATTATTTAATGCAAAATTTCGAAATGGGAAAAAATCTCTTAATGTATCAATTGCATGGGTCAGAGATTCAAAATAATACTTGTGTAAGGTGCTAGAAATGTTCAAACATGGTCCTATCACCCATTATTGTTTTGGGATTCTAATAATGTTGTTGATTTAGGGAAATTAGTAGTGGATTCTTTATGCCTTCAAACTTGCTGGCTTGAACACTAAGGAGTGTTTTGGTTGCACTTTTGAATGTTTTTGTGGTCCAATTGATCATATCGTTATGCTTCTTTTGAGATAATTCAATTTCTAATTATTTAAATTTGTTTTACTTTTCTGTATATAGAAAAGGACCTCCAAATCCTTCTGGGTAGTCTGACTTTTCCTCAAAACAAAACCTTCAATTATTTTCGCTTCCAATACTTAAAACTGCTCAAACTGTGTGGAAATTGTATGCACATGAATTTCAGGAATTGGAAGCTTTGACTTACGTCAATATCCTCTGACTGATTCTTTTGTTATGAATGGGTTGATCTTTGAACTTCTACAACTTACTGTTGATGTGTTTGTTACTTTTTTACTTTCTGGTGTTAAACAACTCCAAATTTCTATTTACATATACAGACATAAACATTTATCTAAACTCAAGTTGTAATGTCAAGTTCATGAATTAAAATATGCACTGGGTCCAAAATTCCAAAGTGTTCTTAATGTCAAGAAGTATAGAATTCATAATTTTTCCATTGCAGACATATATGAGCAGAAACCAGATACAAAGCCCAACTTCATATGAAGAGACAGTCAGATTAAAAGTACGTGTTTCACATGCATACTGTTCAAGGGTTTCAGCAAAAGACTGTCTGGACTGAAATGCTTTCATGGGTCACTTTGACACTAATGTTAACAGCTCTAATATTCTTTTAACAAGTTCTACTGGCAGCCTCACAACCCAAAGTGCTTTGGCAATCCGTACTCAAAAGAAATTAGAAATAATGTACTCTGGTAAAATTGGCATTGCTATTCAATATGCAGAATGTACTAATTATCTCAATACTTCCTAAAGGATGATACATTTAATAGTATTTGTTTACACAAGGCATATTCAATTTAATGCTTGGATGGATGAATGAGTAGAACCTGCACATGAAAAGATAGACTTATTTGGATATTTCAAGTCTTTGTGATTGCTATGTGTATGCCTCATTTGTTTGAGTTTTGTTATTCTGTAGGATGTTATTGTATGGATTCCCATAATTGGTGCAAGTGACACGAATCTTGTACTCTAATTGTTATGTTATTTGTCTCCAGGGTTTGGAGGATAAAGCTTGGAGAACTAAACAAGGAAGTGTTCAGCTACTGGGAGCTATGGCTTATTGTGCTCCTCAGCAGTTATCACAGTGTCTTCCAAAAATTGTTCCCAAACTTACTGAGGTTTGCACAACAAAAGCATCCTCATGGCTATTTTGAACTGTTAGATGTAGACTAAGGTTTTCTGTGTTTTCTGCTATTTATTCAGATTCAATCTTTATCTAGGTCTTTGTTTTCATTTGTTCAGGTTTTAACAGATACACACCCAAAGGTCCAATCTGCTGGTCAGATGGCTTTACAACAGGTGATATGCCTGGATTTGGAAATAATATTTATGGTCACCCTTTTTTGTGTTCACTTGTTGGCAATATTGCTTTATTGAGAAATTGGCTGGATAAACAGGTTGGCAGTGTGATCAAGAATCCAGAAATATCTGCTCTCGTCTCCACATTGCTACTAGGCATTTCAGATCCTAATCAGTATGCAAAATATTCCCTTGACATTATTCTACAGGTAATTTTTTCAGACACTGAACTTACTGATTTAGTATTTAAGGTTCAGTATTGTTTATGGGCTATTGGCTTCTTTGCAGACCCCTAATTCTTATCATAATGTTGCAGACAACTTTTGTCAATACAATTGATGCGCCTTCTCTAGCATTGTTAGTACCTATAGTTCACCGTGGTCTCAGAGAGAGAAGTGCAGATACAAAAAAGAAAGCAGCCCAGATAGTTGGGAACATGTGCTCTTTGGTAACAGAGCCAAAAGATATGCTTCCATACATAGGCTTGCTTCTTCCAGAAGTGAAGAAGGTATTGGTGGGATTTATCTTGCTTTTGCCTCATTTCATGTTTCACATAGGCATATTAGCTGTTGTATTCTGTAGCTAATTTCATTTCTTGACAGGTACTTGTAGATCCTATACCAGAAGTACGCGCAGTTGCGGCTAGAGCTATTGGGTCCCTCATCATGGGAATGGGTGAAGAGAACTTCCCAGATCTAGTACCATGGTTATTAGAGACCCTGAAATCAGACAACAGTAACGTTGAGCGATTGGGAGCTGCACAGGGCTTGAGTGAGGTAATTTAAGCTAGATCATTTTTGGAGAATAATTGATGAGAAAAATAGTTGTTGTCCATTGCTTAAAGTTTAGGTAGAAGATGCTTTGTAGACAACTTATATGGTAGTTGCATTTGAATTTGAGGAAATGATATGCATGTGAAATGTGGATCAGTGAAACCTGCTAGGCACAATTTGCATTTTCAAACTCCTCTTTTTAGAACCTCGATGAATTTATTTTTTATTGAAAATTTTGGAGGAAATTCACAAAGATCTTCCATTACCTACATTTGTCTGGCAATGCACATATCATGTTCTGCAGATGCACAAGTTTTACTATGGTGCAACTTTATCATCATGCATGGGAGCTAGTTTTATTAGCTGAACGAGTGTTAACTGTATCTTTTCCTGATTTGTGATGGAGTTGTTTCTTTATGAAAGATGACAAGATTTGAATAGTTTCATGTGAAATGTATCTATATTCTATGCATCTGAACAATAATTTTCACAGTTTTAAGGGACTCTGAAAAGTTTGACATGTTTTGAGGTTACCTGAATAGTCCTGCCAATTGTCAAGGGATATAGTATGGGGTATGTAGGCCTGGCATTAAAATAAGTGGACATATTTGTAGAAGAGAATTTCTGAAAATGTCTTATGCTAGACTATTGATGAATAGATTAGATAAGCAGTTATTGTGCAAAAGATCACAGTAATTCTTAGTTCTAGAAGTTTGAAGGAATAATTTTACTAAAGTTAAATAGATAAAGTAGTGTTTCAGCTTACTTTAAGGTCACCACCAAGTGAGACATCAATTTGGTGTTTTAGACTTAGCTTAAGCAAAGCATTTCATAAGGGGATTGTTTTTCCATTTGCCTTGTATATTTGACAATTTGTTTAACAAGGTGTGCAATCCTACCTTCATCTAGATTCAAACTTGTGACCTCTACTGTAGAGTACAGAAGCCTTCACGACTAAGATGTACAATTCATGATGCTAAAATAGCCTAAAAGATGAACTCGAGACTGAGGAAACTGAAAACAAAGAGGAA
>VDFB02292067.1:0-56585 GCA_007258455.2 Sequoia sempervirens
CAAAGGGCACAACAATCTTTTGTTAGCTCAGTTACCACTTTGTTTGGTGGATCTGCTTTTCTTCAAAGGAACTTGGGTTGGAAGGGATTGGATGAAGATCTAAAAGTTTGGTTAACCCCTGATGTACTTCCCCCTTTGATAGGTGTTTGCAGAGTTCTAGGATCTTTCTAACCTTGCATGACTTGCACCATCATTTCCATTGTGTCTAAGTGTTTGAGACCTTTCTCTCTGACCCACACTTAAATTGATTATTGCTTCAAAAATTGCTTGAGCCCTTTCTTCTTTTGTCAATTTGTGCCTCCCTCTTTCTGTCATATGTAATTCTTGTCTCATATGTCTCCTTTGATACACTATTATCTTCATTTCCCCTTGTTCCTCAGGTTGGCTCGATCAATGTTATAATACCACTGGAATATCCCCAAATGCAGTATTATGTAATATCTGATCAAATATCACTCACTTCACAAATTTCAACACTTTGTAATTGAATCTTTTTTCTCACTCAAAATTACCCAAATGAATATTAGATTTCTAGGAATGAAATGTATTGCAGGCGCAGCAATGAAATACAACCCTCACGAACTATACACAACAGCCCACATAATTCATTACTTTTTCCTTATTCAATGAATTACACAAGAACATTTCTGAAATTGCAAATCTCCACCAGTTGTATAGAAACAATAACAGCAAAAATGGTGCTGTCCTAGCGGCTAGCAATCCTAGAATGGTGCTGAAGTAGCCATCCAAATGCCCTCAAAGAATGCTGCGATAATAGCTGTCTAGGGTTCAGAAAATAGGCACAATGTAACCCTCCAAACAATCAAAATATGACACTTAGCCCCTTCAGGAAACACAACCTTCTCTCCGGCCACAATATCACGAAACGTTTTCGCCTGCTCGAGCAGAGAAGCTGAATGGGAAATAGAATTGCCATCTGGGGGGTCCGAAACCCCATCCATCAACAACGGCCTGCAAACCATTGGGCTCACATGGGCGAAGCCAGAGACCACTGCAGCAAGGACGCCGCCACCGACAACCAGTGCGGAGGAGGACCCGGCCTCCTCTGGTTGCATGCTTGAAACCTTGCTTCAGGTACTTTTTAACAGGCGACCCCTTGCAGAGCAAATTCTCTCGAGTTAAAACTTGTTTTTGACTCTAAGTTAATGACTACATTGAAGCAGCAATTCTTTGATAGGATTATCCTGGAAAGTGTTTGAAAGCATTGGTGCTCAGGGATAGGGAGTGAAACATATGCCCTGCAAAGACAGAGCTGAGAGGCAGGCTTCGATTATGGGCCATGAAACTGAATTCTAGCATCTTTTCTGCACATGCTCTCCCTTACAGGGGAACTGAACTTGGAAAAAGCATCTATGGCGTTATAGAAAATCAAGATCTTAGTTTTTACTATGGCTAACTAACAATTGGCTGGCTAAGCTTATAGAAGCAAACAAAGGTACTGAACTATTTATGAAACTATTAGGAGAATGTTAAAAGATGACTGCATCATGAACAAAAAGTAGAATGGTAAAGGAGAATCACCTCATAAACAAAGAGTATAAGATCAGTCATATACAATAGTGTCAACTTGTCAAGAACAGTCATCAAAACTCAACAATGTAATTTCAAAACATGTTACCCTAAACTATGGTACATGCTCCTACGTTTTGGTAAGATGTATGTGCTTTCTATTGTATATTTTTGTCAGGGCTGGAACATTCTTGGAGAAAAAAGTTTAAGATAGAGCTACTAAGCCTTGTGTGCCTGGATGCTTGAGACATGTGAATTCATGTCTCACAGATCAGTAGTTGATACTATATCCAGTTTGTTGTGCTGTATTATTATAAGATTTTTGGTAGGTGATAATACAAAAGTTTTAGGTTGCATGTTCTCTTTTTAGTAGCAGAAAATATTTATGATGGTGGAATACATTGAGGCTTATTTTACAGGTCATAATTTTCAAAACTAAATAGTTGATATATTTTCAAATTTTGTTTGTCTTCTATCTGTGCAACCTGGTTTATATGAACTGTTTTTCATATTTCTCTATGCAGAAACTTTTTATGTGCTTCTATTTACCTATACAATTATAAATTTGATCACAATGTAAGAGAGATATGTACCTATGAGGAAAACATCTACTCCATCACATCTCCGCTTTGAGTTTAAATTGTATTTCAGACTTGATGTCAAACTAATCTTCAATATACACACACGATCTATGGAAAATAACTGCTCATGCTATTTAAAGTGTCTTTTCCCTCTGTATAATAACAAAATTCACTAGTTCGTTTTTGTCAAGGATTTAAATTTCTACTGATTTCATTTTTCAGGTCTTAGCTGCTTTAGGTAAGGAATATTTTGACTCTCTTTTCCCAGATGTCATTCGAAATTGTTCACATCAAAAGGCTGCTGTTCGAGATGGCCATCTCACTCTTTTCAAGGTAACGTTGCTTCCATTTCAGATACTTGGTATCATGTTATAGGATATAGTATAATTGGTAAGCAGAAACTCCAGTAATGCATTATTTTCTAATTATTTTTATGTGTACAGTATCTTCCGAGATCTCTGGGACCAATGTTTCAAAGTTATTTGCCACGTGTATTGCCAGCCATATTAGATGGTACTTAACTGAACTTCTAAGTATATTCCTTTAGGACCAGTTATTAATGATTTGATACTAAAATTGTAGTCCTGATTACAGGTCTTGCAGATGAGAATGAATCTGTACGTGATGCAGCTTTGAGTGCTGGACATGTTCTAGTTGAGAATTATGCTACCACGTATGCAATGTCTTTGTCAGTTTTGAGTTTCATTAGGGGATTCTGGCATTTATTTAATAACAAAATTTTCATGCTAAAATGGCTAAAAATGTTTGTAAGCAATTAATCAACTTCATTTGAATTCAGGTCTTTACCACTTTTACTTCCAGCGGTGGAAGATGGCATATACAATGATAATTGGCGTATTCGTCAGAGTTCTGTTGAACTTTTGGGTGACCTTCTCTTTAAGGTATGTTAGTTTGAAATTTTGTAATTTATTGTTTAACTTTTATTTGCAACATGTACTATCTTCTTGCAATGATGTATATGTCTTGGTTACTTGAAATTAGGTTGCAGGAACATCTGGTAAAGCACTTCTAGAGGGTGGAAGTGATGATGAAGGTGCAAGCACTGAGGCTCATGGGCGTGCAATAATTGATGTCCTTGGTAGGGAAAAGCGGAATGAAGTTCTTGCAGCAGTTTATATGGTTCGTTCTGATGTGAGCTTGACTGTGAGACAGGTAGGTGTTCTTTGTTATAAAATTATTATCAACTATTGATTATAGGATCACATGTATTAGTGAATTGCAAAATATTTTCTATTCTTTCCAATTTAAGGAGGGTCACAGATTTTAAAACATGTGTTTTGTGCAGTAGAGAATTACCAATAAATTTGATTTTAATGTTGATGAGTAAGTGACAACTAAAAGTTTGAATTTTTAATTTTTGGTTCCAGACTGCATTGCATGTGTGGAAGACTGTTGTTGCGAATACTCCCAAGACACTCAAAGAAATCATGCCAGTTTTGATGAATACACTTATTACTTCATTGGCATCTTCTTCATCGGAGAGGCGACAGGTTTTCTTGCTTTTATTTATTGTTTCTTAAATTTCACAATCGAGTTCTTGCTTGATAGGATGTATGATAGGTATAGATATTTGTCTTCTATGTCAGGTTGCAGGCAGGTCACTTGGAGAGCTTGTTCGGAAACTAGGAGAGAGGGTGTTACCATCTATCATTCCAATTTTGGCCCAAGGCCTGCAAGATTCAAATGCTAGCAGAAGACAAGTAAGTTGTGATCTTATGTATTGAATATATATATTGGTAAATTTCTCTTCTGCGGTGTCCTTTGTCTTAGATGCCATGACTAAGGATTTCTCTTTTGTTAAATTCACCTAGGACATCCACATTCCCTTGTCTAATGGTGTATGGCAAACCCAGATTCTAATGGGGATGCTTACTTGATTTAACATTCAACCTTTTCTACATTTTAAGCACATATCATGTCTTTTGGGGTTTTGAGCACCAATTGCCACTATTAAAGTCCCATTGATATACCATTTCAGCTTATCCCATTTGTCAAAACTATGCAATATATTGATATCATACTTTTTGGATATTAGTTTTAATTTTGTGATGTTTAAGTTCACAAATCACAACTATTCTGTATTTAGGTGTTGAGAGTAAAGGAAGCAACACCTTTAGATTTTAGCAGGACATAAGAAGATAACCAATTTTCATGTGGCAACTTTATCAAATATATTTGAGCACTTTAGTGCAAGTGATGCATAATTTAGTCTAAGCAATACTGTCTTATGAGGGCATATAAGCATGTGATTCAATCAAAAGAAAAATACCAGTTGCAAGTGGGGTGCTGATGAAATTTCGTAATCAAATTATTCAATATATAGTCACCTACCCTAATTAATACTGAAAAGTTTCCCTGCACATTTATACCCATATTAGCATTCCATTTACATGACATCAACATGTTGTGGTGAAAGTATAAAATGGAATTTAATTACCTTGTTTTTATATGGGAAAGGTTGGGGAGCTGAAAAACAAAGTGCTGTTGTAAAATAAGAGAAAACTAGTAATTTTGCTATTTCATGCCAAATATAGTGCGTAAAGATAAAATTAAATATTTTTTATAAACATGCTAATCATAAAAAATTTCATAGGATTAAGTTAACTATTTTATTCACCTAAGTGGGTTTAGATATAAAAATGGATGGCCCTAAAATAGATAGATGTACTGTTCTGGAGCATGGCCCTTGAAATTGTTGAAATTTTAATTTGTAGACAAAATCTATTCAAAGTAAAACTTAAAGAAAGAATGAAAGTAACTATATTAATGTCCATGAATGACCAAGAATTTCTCAAAGGGACTGGAGCATACGTCAATTACAATAGACCTAGACTCCAAGCAAATACGACAGAGCAAGAAAAGCAGGAAAATACAAGAAATAGACACATGGGGTTAACCTAAGAAAAGGTTACCTTCAAACAAGTACAAGTATAATAAGAAGTGCACAGGAGGGCCCCACAAAGCTGTGGAAGCAGATGAAGACCGCCCAAGCAGGTAACATAAGTCAGCAGGTGTCTGAATCAAAATACCCTAACATTAAAAACTATCCTATTGCTAAAAAAATTTTGCCAGTCATGATTACTTGGGATTAATTGCAAGTTTTTTGAGTGTTATGCTACTATGCTTATAATTCCTCACGTCTAAATAAGGATTCCCTATGTTTGTAATATCATCCTGTACACTACTGATTATTAAGTACAACATTATATTTTCATATGAACTCTTCCTTTTTTGGTACTAAGTGGTACCAAATCATATTTTCTTTTTCCAGGCATTTCCGCTGCAATCCAAAAAACCTTGAAACTTCCCAGCTGCAGTCAAAGCCATCTCAAAAATGTGCTGCCAAATTAACAGTTCAGAATGGTAGTAGAATATGGTTAAAAAAGATGCCTAGGCTCTACTTGGTAAGTCCTTATAGATTCATCTCAGCCTGCTAAAGAGATAAGATTGTGAAGATCTGGGATGACTACTTATTTCCTACAATGTTATTAAAACATTGGAAACAAATTTGTTAAGGGTGCATAAGCCTTCAATCTGCGCAGAATCGCAAATGCTCAAATGGGAATGCCACCATAACAGATATACCAAATTTATTAGGGGTGCTGATTATATTTAGAAGAAGATACAATAAATCTTTATTTTCAAGAGTGTACGTCTTTGTGTTTTTTTTAGATAAAGGGGCAAAACCTATAAAGGATTATATTGAAAGAAGAAGTGTATTATTATCTACAGCAGAGAGTTTAAGATTTCTGAGCAAATTTACTATATAACTTTGAACAACAGAGATAAGAATTTAACTGCTAGTGAAGATGTAGACTTTCAAGGGTATACGTCACTCAGTTCAGTAGTCTAAATAATTGAAAAAATGATAGTCACTTAATTTAGTAGAATTCAATCATCTTAAGAAAGCTTTTTTAAAACTTAAAATGTAAAAGTTAAGAAGTCAAATTGATAAAAAAGAGTTTGTAAAAAATTAACTAAAAGAATAAATTCACTAAGTTTCTCTAAGTTTAGTAGAATAAATAATTGAAAAAATGAGTCATTTAGTTTAGTAGATTTCGCTTATCAGGAAAAAGAGCTTGTTAAAAGTTTAGTAGACTTTATTTAAAGAAAATGAAAGTTAAAAGAATTATCATAATTTTTTAACTTAAAATGTAAAAGTTAAGAATTCAAACTGATAATTTTATTTTGTATAAACATAATTAAAAGAAGAAAAAAGAAAAATAATTATCTATAGGAAAAATATCATAAGTAGAGAGTATTATATGTATAAGAGAAATTGCACAAGAACTAGTATTTGAAAAATTACATTAAAAAAAATAGAGAATGGAGAAAGTCCGGAGGTTGACCAACTTCCAGATACAAGGACAGCTAAAATATATATAACAGATTTATGGAATATAAAGATCGGGTGGCCAGAGAGATAGTACACATCAAGGTGTCCATAACGTACACAATTGAAGATATCATAATATTTTTTGAGGCCTTGGTAAACAATCCAATCAACAACATAAATTACACCACACAAAGAACAGAATATATCATATAATAAAAAGCTCAATGAAGTTTGCTGGTCTCTAACCATTCAGAATCATGGGAACTCTTGTGCTGACTCAAGCTAGAATTTAAATGGAACTCAAATTACTTATACAAATTCCTGTACTCTATCAACAAGAAATTCAAAATAAGAGGAGCTGTTGGAAGGTCAATTCATCACATGTTATATTGACTATTATGAGTAGGAAGATTTGTCACATCGCTTATACATTAAAACTTAACAAGATCAAGTAGCATCCACAATGTTTTTCATGTATCTTGTTTGAAGAAGAGTTGGTTTTGTACATTCCAATTCAGATCGACTCATCAGTTGTAAATGAAGGAAACCTTGTGCTTGAATGTGAAGCTGTTCTTGAAAAGTGTACAAGGAATTTGCGTTCTAGAAAGATCATCTAGTATTTAATCAAGCAGAGGAATTGCTTGTTTTATTGGTGAAGAAATCTACGAGGATGGTTGGGGAAATTATTGTGATATGGTTGGTAGTTATAGGGGCAATTAAGAATTGGGAATCAAGTTTTTTCTTGAGAAGATGGTAATTTTAATCTCGTGAGAACCAATATTTCATGGGCTCAGATTTGTCTCTTGTGATGATTTGTAGAAAAAAACATCTCAAGCATAGGGATTGGTAATTTATTATATGATTAACCATAGTGTAATTGCTCTGGGACTAACTCACTAACTTGTGAGCACTCACCAGCCAAATAGGGCTGGATCACTGGCAAGTCATTTGCCAAAAAAATTGTCAAAAACTTTTGAGTTTGATAGGAAAACTTGCCAGGTGGGAAAAAGAGAGGTCTTTTTAATTTTTAATTTTTCTCATTTATGCAATTGTTCCTTTGACAACATTGCATTTATTTACCAATGGTTGGTTAATATTAATAATTATAAAAGGATGCATTTATGAAAAATGGCACATGCCATGAAGGACTGTGGTCTTTAAGGCCTTAATTTGGGCTTGGTGGTAGGGCCCCCTCCCATCGACCTTTCCCTCTATTGTGACAGGAGCTCTATTCTTGTGAAGGGGCATTGTCCCTCAACCCCACTGGGGACTGCCACCCCCATGGCCCTGCTCTGGTTTGGAAAAGCAAAACTAAACTTTGTTTTGGGTCGCATGTTTTCCATGGATGAAGCTTGTAAATATACAATTACAGATTTAAAATCATAATCATATGACACTATGGTGTGCATTGAACTTGTTTTCTGACTGATAAATGAGTTGAAAAACTACATATGATTTCTGTAAAATTGGTTTTATTCATATTTTAAAGATTATTTTACAAATTTATGTGTTAAGATTATTTTACAAATTTATGTGTTTTTTTATGTTCAGAACATTTGCTAAGTTTTTCCTGAGTTGCAAGTCTCAGTCAAATTTTAGGCCTACTGAGTTTTTGAACTATGTGATTAACTATCCAAACAAATAATGAGAAAGTATGTCCCATTACAATTATACTGATAAAAAGGTTGAACGTTGTAGATTGGTCTAATAACATCAGTTAAATATGCTCGAGGATAACTCCTTTCACTATCCTTTATGAGCATCAGCCACCAAGGTGGTCTTGAAAGATAAGACACATCCTTAAGGAAAAATTGCAATGTGCTTGCAACTGCAATAACAAACTGATCAACAAATGCAGTGAGGATTTAAGAAGACAGTGGCACCTTTCTATGTCTTCAACAGGTTCAATCATACTAGCAAACTTCATCAAAGAATAGCTGTTGAAGATTCATCACACAAGTAGCTAATGCATTGGAATTTATATTCACATGTTTCACACAAGTGTGCTTTCCCAATCTGGATAACATTTTGGACTTACTCTTTGGAAAACAATCCGAAATTATGATCTTAAGGAGCTCCATTTAGGAATTTGGTTGACTATGTCTCAGTTATCTCATATGCTCATCGACTCAAACCATACAAGGATCAAACAGGAACTATGGAATTTTGTGGAGTGTTTGGGATGCATTTTAAACCATAACAGTGTAGAACCATGTAAACTTATTAGCTTTAGAAGTATAAGTCATAAATGGCTTTTGCAGGGTGTATGCATTGGGCTGAGTGAAGTGATGGGTAGTGCTGGAAGGCAGCAACTTATGACATTCATGGGAGATCTTATACCAACTATTAGAACAGCACTTTGTGACAGGTAAATGGTTGCAAGATGATTAGTTCCAAATTTTATTGTTGTTCATGTCTTCATATTGATGTTCCATCTTTGCAAGTAAATTATGAATGCTTGCTTTCTAACATTAAGGTTTTCTCAATTTGCCATCTCTGAAAAATAGTGCTTCAGAAGTGCGTGAAGCTGCAGGGTTGGCTTTCAGCACTCTTTACAAGGTATTGAGATTGCAGATAAAGAGTGTGTTTTTCCTTTACATTGTTACATAGATGGTAGAAAAGCAATACTCTTTCACCAAAGGCTCAAGGAAACACAACTTAAATTTGACAATCTTGAGATTGTTGTCTTGCAGAGTGCAGGTTTGCAAGCTATTGATGAAATTGTTCCAACACTTTTGCATGCTTTAGAAGATGAAGAAACTTCTGACACTGCGTTGGATGGTCTGAAACAAATTTTGAGGTGACTTACTTGATAAATGAAGCTCCCATGCTAATGTGTGTTTACACTAGATATAATTTTTGTTTTTTAGTGTTTTCTTTTCTTTTGCTCTGTAAGGATCATGTGTTTCTTTTTCTTCAGTGTACGAACTACAGCAGTTCTTCCACATATATTACCAAAGCTGGTGCATCCTCCCCTCTCGTAAGTTATGCTATCATTCTGGTTAATATATATAATGAACTACTCTTTGTTTTTAAACTGCATTTGTTCTGTATTATCAATGACTTACACTTTTTTAAATGCAGTGCTTTCAATGCTCATGCTCTGGGGGCCTTAGCAGAGGTTGCTGGTCCTGGTCTTGACTCACACCTGGGAACAGTTTTACCTCCTCTAATTGCAGCTATGGATGATGGGGATGAGGTAAATTTGTAGAATGTGGCGGTTATGATCAATTGCAAAAGTGCCCTCCATTTTTTGAATTTTTGTGTAATCCCATCTTCTTAAGAGTACAGAACCATGCAATAAGGCATGGATATTCAAAATTCATATGATAAAGAGAAGTGCAATTTCAGTGTTTTTTAAGTTATTTGATTTGTTTTGTTTTGATATTTTAACATATGAATGAATGTATAATTACTTTCTAGTCTTAGGCTGTACAAAAGTATGTTGGAGTGCTTGCTTCTTTAGAAATTGCTTCTTTTATAAATTCCTTATTGAATGCTGTGCACTGTGATTATTATGAGGCATTCAGAAGCAGTAGATTCCACAAGTTTTCTTTGCACTTACAACCATATTTGCCTCAAGTTCATGAATAATTACTGGTCCAACATAAAAGTTCATCTCTTCCATTTGTGACATTTCGTCAATGTTATCGAGTTTCTCAATAATGATGCACTATACTTACAGTCTCATCAATTATTTGCAAGTCAGAGCAAGCAATCATCAAATACAGCATCTTCACATTATATCTTAATTGATGACTATATTATTGCAATATGAAATAAATGGAAGATTGCAGGCATATATACCTCGTTGATTTGGTTTTGTCCAGGGGTGGGTCCTTGCATTCTGAATTATCTAAATGGAGTATTATCTAGATAAGGCTGTTGAAAATTTGAAATAAATGGAAGATTGGTAGATTCTTAATTATAACATTTTCGGAAGCTCCTTTGTGCATGATTTTAAAGGCATTTTTCACTTCTTAACTTTTTTTTGTGGGCTAGTTGTGTTTTTTGTTTATTTGGATGCAATTCGATGACCTGTATAATGAAGGGGTTTCTGAAGTACATTTTGCCTGCTTAGATGGTTTCAATTGCGAGCTATCATTATCATTCATTTGAATATAATTGTCATTTGTTTTGCATGTTTAGATGGTTTCAATTGCTTGCGTAATATTCCTTTCTAGGATTTTTATGGAATTTTCAGTTTTATTCATAAACCCAAGATGTGTTCAACAATGGCTTGATAAAATGCTCACAACTGAATTTCTTGTTTTGGCTAAAATGTAAATAGCAATATAAAGATTCATAAAATAATATGAAAATTGCAACAATATATTGTGAATCTATGGTACAAACTACAATGTTTGATTACTCTAATAACAAATCTTCAATACATAAATGGGCATTAAAAATAGAGTCTAACCTTCTCAAATCTGATACAGAATTCAAAGGAAGAATTGGTATGATGAGAAAGACTGAAATCAGTCCCAAAATTGTTGCACGCTAATGTGAATGGAGCGGTCAGCTAAAATATTTTGATGTCTCCTGAATCATTGATGCAAACAACTACAACTGTCCGAATATCTGACCAGCTGCTGTGTCCTTGATTTGTGTGTCAAATATATTGTGAATCCCTCAAAGAATGGCAGTGCTAATATTCCCACAGCTGTGCCTTGCTTTCAGCTAAACAAACGAATGATGTAAATCCTTCAAATCAGCGCCAAAACCCCTTTAAGATTGATGGTGACTCCTTCAAGAGTAATGGAAACTCCAACATGATGATTGCAATGAGGGTTTTAGTGTCAATCCCTTCTCAAAATCTGATGGATCCCTCTAGGAATGGCGCCAATTCTCCAAGGCATGCAATCTGCTCAAGATGGAACCTCAAATCATGTCAAAACTCTAAATCACCCCAATACCATGAAGCGCCACCTTAGGAATTGCATTCATCAATTGCTGTGCCTCCAAACGAGGCAGAATAGCATGAGACAATCACCAATAATTACTCAGTTTGCTGCACTTAGGGTAAAAATACTCTTAAGATGGAGCACTTAACACTAATGAGGCTATCTCTCTAATATAATCTCCAAATTCTTATTCGCTTGCAAATTACAAAACTTTCTTCTCTTTGAACTCTTTCAAATGTAAATGAAACTGGAAATATATAACTCTGCTCAGCACTAATTAATTTCAAACTGTATCCTTTTAGTACGAATTGTGACTTTGAATGAATCATGCTGTATTGTCTAGGGAAGATCTTTCACTTTCAAAACCAATCTTCACCTTAGGGTTCTTGTTGTAGGGCTGGTGTTAAACAGACCTGTTGTACCTCTACAAATGGGATTTCAAAAATAAATCAAATGTCAAGAATTAGGAAATGACATCTCACAACCACCTTTCATAATGCCTTTTTGGGATCTTTCTAGAAGTTATATTTTATAACCATTCAATAACTTATAGAAAAATCATATTTTATCTCCTTACAAAGTGACTTTTATTTTAATTCACTTTTGAACCATATGAGTAACTTCATAATTGAACATATTTATATTTGTGCACAACTACCAAGTTGCGGAAAATACTAAAATAGGCCAATTATGAATTCCGACCATGCCAACATAACCTTAAGTTCGTAGGATATTAAACATAAGGAAGATTAGCGCTTTCCAAAAATATCAAACTTATCCAAGAAATTTGGAATGCTCCCATAATGTCTAAACTGTATTTTGAAAGTACAATGGGACTCATCTTGAATTCCTGAATTCATTGCCATTGACAGAATTCCATTTCGAAAAGGTTGGCACTTTGCAGGAAAGTTAGAGTCTCCAAAGATATTGGAAAGACCACAAAAAAAATGGAACATTACAGCTTGCTGTCATTATCATTCAATTGAAGATAGTGGGTCCAAAAGTAATTGGCATTGAGCACTAAGCAACACATGCCCTAATGGGCATCTCTCTCTATAAATAAACGCGGGATGATGGCCTTCTACTTAAATATTCTCGTAGAGCTTGAATATACAATTTTTTTTGATCTCACAACTTCCTCCTATTTTTTCTCATTGATCTAATGTGAAGGTGTGAGGTCCAACTAAGGACTACATAACCAAGTAGCTAAGATTGAGAGTACACAACAATCTTGAAGCAAACAAGAAATTATAATTCATTCAATAATTTGAAGTTGACAATTTGATTTGAAGTGGTTTGAATCCTCTAAAACTCTTCTCTTGTATTTGACAAAATTGCGATTACACAATTACTTAGAAGCACTATTGAAGATCCATTGAAGTGAACTTAGAGTATAGGACTAGACTACTAGACTACACTATACTTACACTATTGAAGAATGACTTACAAGCAGACACAATCATATTCTCATCTAAAGAAACCCTATCTTGGATTGATCCCAATATTTAACAATTCCAGACTTTCCATTCCATTATTAATTACATGTTTTAGAAGCACAATCTGATCTCAAACACTAGAATGGTCAACAATTGAATAGTATGAACTAGTTTGATCTTGGTCCTGCTTATTTAATCTGGGTTTCGGTAGAAAGCTAATTAAATTTTTTAATTTTTAGTCCTTCTAAAGCATATCTAAACATGCATGAACAAGGATAATCAAACTCCTCAACCTTCTAAAATGGTGGTTGATTACCATTCACATCCTTTGTTGCAAGTATAATAGGTACTACACACAAACTTAAAATTTCTCTAATTTACCCCTTTAGTAACAATTCTCAAACTTGGTGGTTCATTTCCTTGTTTAGTTTAGGTGTTAGCATATAAACAACCTTGTTTGGTCGGCTTGCCTCAGTTTCAAGTCCAGATGATGGCTGATACTTCTCTTTGCTACTTCATTGGACATTATCCTTGCATACTCTTCTAACAAATCTTTCAACTCTTTTTGTATAATATGGGTTTGTTCCCTAGCTTCTTCATGTGTGGGTTTAGCTATAAGAGCGTAACCTACTTCCTTTGTCTTTAAGATATTAAGGAACTCTTTCTTGGTGACCAAGCTTACTTGAGAACTAATCACACTTTCTTCAACTCGGCCCTCAAATTGTCTTAAGACTACTTCTTTATGTTCTTGGCAATGGTACATATGCGTGCATGGTCGTCGTGAACAACTTTTTTTGTCTTATTGCCCTAGTCTATCCAATAGAACATGACACAAATCCGTGAAGATGATATCACACCATACATCATCTACATAAGATCCTATGTTAAGACTAACAAATGAAAGCGTTCATTAACTACAACTTGATGACCTTTCTACAACCATGAAACCTCATTGGAGTTTGAATGTTTTAGGCTTTTTAGACCAACTTATGTACCATTTCTATAGACAGTAAGTTATTTGTAATATCATTTTCAATAATGACTTGCATATTGTTTGGAAAAGACTTCTATGCACTGGTTCCTTATTCTCCCTTGGTGGTTTCAACAAAATTCTCTTCATAACAAGGTTTCTCCTCTTTGGCTCCACCATCGTTTCAGGTGATTGAACAAATTCTTTGTCTACTTGCATCACATGTATGTTGGCATCTCTTTGTGTTTTCCCTTTGGTTTGCCTTTGAGAACACACCCACACTTGACATAAGTTCTTGGAAAACCACATCCCCACTATAACCACCACACTCACTATAGGAATCTGGCATTTTTAATTGCCCACTAATGCAACTATGTTGCGAGGAGTGGCACTATACACATATTTTTGGCTACATGTATGGATGTCCAAGGAGTACATTATAAACCTCCCTTGGTAGTACAACACAAATTATATCCTCTTTAAAAGGATAGATAGATTATGAAAAGTGATAATGGAGAGTAATGCGTATACTTTGGTTGTTGCATGACTAAACCATCCCAATTTGTAGGTCTATGGATGACACATGGTTGGCAAAGTTAGTTGCTTGACAATCCTTGAAGAAATCAAGTCCATGCTATTGCTATCTATCATGAAGTCTAGTGGTTGCCCTTACACACACATTTGCGAATGGAATAGTCAATTTGTTTGAGCTTCTTTAGGGATCACTTGTATGGTTTTGACTAGAAAATTGGGATTTATTAGTGGTTCCATTTGAGGTCTTGACATCATCATCCTTTATTCTAGTTGTTGTAAGAAAATTCTATTGAGCATGGCACTTAGGGTTGGAACATTGCAACTCTTGTGTTTGTTGCACCAATTGTCTTGGATGGTTTGTTCTTATTTGAAGGTAGTGTCTTCATTGGCATGTTGGTTGTTTCCAGCTTGCCTTTCTATTTGAACTCCTCCTTAATGGTTGTTGCATAGCAGTAAGTTTCTCCCGTTGTCTCGTCTTTGAGCAACTTTAGTTTGGACATAATGGATGGTTGTAGGATACTATGTTATTTGAGAGCTCAATGTTGCTTTGACTCAAATGAGCCTAGCTTCGCATAGAGGTCATGTAAGACATCATTGGAGGCTTGAACTAATTGGTCATGTCCTTGACGCAATTGTGACCATTGCATATAGCGATCAGCATAGACATCTTCAAGATAGTATACATCCTTGAAGCCTTCAAAGCCTTCCAAGAATTGATCCCATATCGGCTTAGATTTGTTTTTCTGCCAAAGTGCATAGGCTTGCCACCACTTATTGACAGCGAAGAGACTTTTAGGATTGCAATATAAATTCTCCGTTTTATAAAAACCATTCATGGAAAAGGAAGATTCTTATTGATCTAACTAGTTATCTATAGCATCAACACATGGATCCACACAACAAGACTTCAAAAGAAGATGTCTCCTAAGGGGCATGATGCTTTTGAGTTTGAATCAAATCAAAAGATGGATCATCACCCAAATAATTCTATGACTAGATACTTGCACCTAAGATGGATATGTGCAAGTTTGATGGCAAGGATCCAACCAATTGGCTTTGCCAAATGGAACAATTCTTTGATCTTCATCATGTCCCATGTCAACAGATTGTTGCAATGGCATCCTTATACTTGAAACTGGATCAACTTATTTGGTAGCGTTAGCTATATGTAGAGAAGAGAACAAAGAAATGTATTGTCACATGGTTGGTTTTCCAAGAACTTACTTGCATAATGGTGACAATCTTATGGATAGCTAGTTTACCCAACACACCAAACTAAAGAAATTAGATACGGTCAAGGATTGTACTCATCAATTCTAAACTTTGTCTCTAAGAGTGGAGCATGTTATATGGGAAAAATTGAAGGAATTTTTTTTAGGGGGTTTAAAGGACCACATCAAATATGAGGTACGCATGTTTGACCCAAGTTTTGTGTCCCAAGCGATGACTATGTCAAGGTAGGTAGAGGACAAGTTTTTGGCTAACAAAAGGGAGGAATTCCCTAGCAAGGTAGATAGGAGGATCCTTGCATTATCATTTCTTCATCCTATGAGGTTGACATCTCCATAAATGGAAGAAAAAGGAGCCAAAGGGTTATGTTTCAATTGTGATGGAAAATACAAGAAATGACATAAATGTGCTCAAAAGAAATTGTTTTACATCGAGGGCATGTATGATGAAGAAAATGATGAATAACAATAATAATAGTGGTAGAAGACTCAAAAGATGTCCAATCAACTATCTCTTGTCATGCATCGTTAGGCATTAGCATCCCACAAATGCTCAAGGTAAGGGGTTTCCTTAACAATAGAAGGTAATAATTTTGATTGACTCAAGGAGTACTCATAACTTAATCAACAATAAGTTGGCAACACAATTGAACTGTTTCTTTTACCCAACCACATACTTTCAACTTATGATTGCAGATGAAGGTACAATCAATTGTTCAGGGAAATGCCATAGTATCAAACTCCACAAGGGAAACTACTTGCTTGATTGTCCTATGTTTGGTATTCCCATGGCTAGAGTAGACATTGTTTTGGGAGTCCAATGGCCTACTACCTGAGGAACAATTGAGATGAACTTCCAAGAGTTGTTCATACGGTTTCCCTTGGAAGGTAAAACATTTGAACTAAAGGGTTGCATGATACTAACTATCAATCCGTGACTTGACGACATGTGGGAGCATCATGCTCATTCAGGGATAGAAGATGATGTTGCCCAAAGCCAAGTCTAAAAGCTTGATCAAGTGAACTCCTTGGACACTTGGTGATTGAGCAAGTGTTTAGAGATCCAAAGATCTTGTCAGACCAGATGGGTGAATGAACTCTAGTTCTTGATCTTGGGATGTGTGTTTGTCGTGTCATTACTTGGGGGTCAAAAAGGTGTAGGTGGATGTGAAGGGTAAATCAACTCCAATTGTTGATCTAGCTTCATGGCTATGTGGCAGCATCTCATAAATTTACTGATCCAAAAGTTTAAGACTGATCCAATGTCCGAATGACTATTCAAAGAGTTGGCTAAGGCTTTGATCACCTTTGCTTTGATAACCTTTTTGGGACTAGAAGTTGTAGGTTAAATAGATAAGTCCAATAACCCTAACAAAGAGAAATTCTTGATCATGCGTTTTGCAGATATGTGTTTACTGGCTGAGATGGTAATTCCAGTGGTCCAATCAAAGAAAGAACTACATCATTTTATTGCTTGTTCGGAAATTTAAAGAAGTCAACAACCTATCGGAGTGTGATCGTGTGATCAAATACCTGACTTTCTTCTCATATGAATATGAATATGAACTTGGGAAAAAGTGAATGAAAATCTGCACAGAGAACTGCACAAGGGAAACAAAAGTTTGTTAGTTTGATGAAGGATTGCTTGTGACCAGAGATTTATCTGCATCATTTGTCCTGTTGTTAGGTGTTAGTAACTGATGTCCAATAAACTGTTGTAAGCTTCTATCCATAGTATCAAATTATATGGCTGTAACCAGCCAACTCATGCTGTATCTAATGTTGAACACCTTAAAAGAAGAGCATTAATACATCTGTCATAGGAGACAATATTTGCCAATTTTTCTTTTCATTTTTTCCTTGATGGACTTAGTATGCAATGAAGATTTTCCTTTATTCCTTTTCATCTCATGTTTCTTGAACTCAGTCTCCATTGATATAATGTTTCTTATTCTTACTAATAGATATGATAAATTGGACTGTCAAATGTGAGAATTGCTATTTTATTTTATTTTCTTGAACTTCACAAGGATGAGACTAGATAATGGAATATGTTGCTTGATATGTATAAGTCTGTAGGCACTGCTTTTAAGAGTTGAGACAGACTGTTTTTTTGAATCTTTGAGCTAATATTAATCATTTTATATTTAGGAGGTGGCAACCATGGCTAAGAAGGCATCTGAAACTGTTGTCATGGCTATTGATGAAGATGGCCTTGACTCTTTAATATCGGAGCTTCTGAAAAGTCTGGGAGATAATCAGGTTGGGTTGTTGTTACACAGAATTTTCTAATTTTCTTTTTCCCATATTGGTTGGTAATTTTTTGGTGAATTGTTACCTTATCTGTGTGTTTTGTTTCTTTCTTTCTTAGGCCTCTGTGAGAAGGGGTTCAGCATATCTTACTGGTTTCTTCTTTAAGAACAGCAAGCTAGACTTAATTGACGAGTCTCCAAATCTTGTTACCACACTGATTGTTATGTTGACAGATCCAGATTCTTCCACTGTTCAGGTAAGTAGATGGGTTGAAAATTCATCTGTTATTCTTGAATCTTGAGTTCACTTTCTTCTTTGCATCAGCTATGTATTAGTGCTATGCTGCTTTGAAGCCATTTTCTTTTGTTTCATGTGCCTGCATTTTAACACTGGCAACCTGCTGTGTGATTTTCACGTTTGATCTGTGTGACATTTGTTTCCTGGTGTTTCAACTTCAGGTGTCATGGGAGGCACTGGGATGTGTAATAGGGTCACTGCCAAAAGAAATCCTTCCAACATATGTAAAAGTAGTCCGTGATGCAGTATCAACTGCAAGAGACAAGGAACGGAGAAAAAGAAAAGTAAGTTCAAACTGTTAATGTGGACTGACAAGTTCTTAATTTATTTCATTAATTATCTCAGGAAAATTCATGTAGTCTGTGGAGTATGGATATATGTTTCTTTGATTATGCTATCTCTCACTAATGTATTTGTTCTCTCTTTCTCAGGGTGGACCGATACTTATTCCAGGTCTTTGTCTCCCAAAAGCTCTTCAGCCCATCCTTCCTGTTTTTTTGCAAGTATGGCATCTCATCAATCTCAAAACTCTGTAGCAGGCAAAATATTTTAATGGTGCATCTGAACTTCAAATATAAGTAGGGTTTGATGAGATTAATTTCTTTGAATAACCATATGCTTAAAAGTGTTGTAAATTTCTACAAAGTGGTTATTTGCTTTTTTAAATATTGAATCACTGCTTGGTAATCAATAATTTATAAAACAACATTACTCTCAAATATCATTGACCTGGACTATGTCTGCTTAGCATGTTTTGGAGTATTCATGTGAGCCCTTTGTGCATACATCTAATTATAATAAATAGCCCTTTTTGCATACACCAAACTCTTAAAACTCTGTAGTAGGCAAAATATTTTAATTGTGCATCTGAGCTTGAAAATTAAGTAGGGTTTGATGAGATTAATTTCTTTGATTAACTATATGCTTAAAGTGTGGAAAATTTCTACAAAAAGGTTAATTGCTCTTTTTAATATTGAATCACTGCTTGGAAATCTATAGTTTATAAAACACCATTAATCTCAAGTATCATAGACCTGGACTATGTCTGCTAGGCATGTTTTGGAGTATTCATGTGAGCCCTTTGTGCATACATCTAATTATACTAAAAGCTAAGTTGCTACTCGTTCTACTGTGTTGTGCTCTTTGTGTTCAGTCATATGGCCATGCCCTTGGCCATGTACCATGTTCTCGCATTCTTGCTTTCATTCAATTCTACAACTTTCTGTGTTGTAGTTGATTATCTGGTCCTGTTACCAGCATTGAAGAGAAACAAGGCTTCTGATTGTAGAAGAAAGTGCATTGTCTCATTGTGATGCACATTGGTAATCTTATTGTGTTTTGTTTCCTTGCCCTTTCCTTCTGTTTCTTTCCACCCAGATAGCTGCTCAGTGATAGTAGTTCAGGTTGAAAGTTCTGATGGTGCCATAACAGTTCTATCTGTCTATGCAATCAACATGATTTATGCTAAATGGTCTGTATCCATATCGTCTGGAACTGTAGAATTAGTTGCCTTGCGTTGGTCCTTCGCTACTTCTAATGCATGTTGGGGATAGTCTTGCTCTTTTGATTTCAAATAGAGTTTAGCCAATGTTGAGCTTGACTGATGGCTGGTCAATTGGGTTGTTAAGAATTCTTTCTAATGATGTTGTTCATCAACTTCTTTTATTAGAACTGTTTCTATAGTTTTTTGACATTTTCTGTGCTGGGAGTGGAAATATTTTAATATGAGATTGCAAAATTTATTGGTTCTTATTCACTATTTGGAAATGATAGCTATGGCAGATGATTATGAAACTGACTCCCCTTCTCTCTTGTCTTCATAGGAGCAAAGATATGGTCCCATGAAATGCACTCATAATATTGTTTGAAGGATGAGTGAATGAAAAATAGTGCAGATATTTGGCTGTAGAACTGTCTGCTTCTCCCACACCTCTTGCTTCGATAGTTGTAAGGGATGGTGTAGAGGCATATTTACACCCATTCACAACTATTATCATGGTAATTCAAAGATATAACTGACATTTGCTAACTACTCACTTCCTTCAGAAGAGGTCTTTCATCAGATTTGTCCTTTGTCTTTTGATTGCTTCACAGGCTAGATATTGAAATATTGACTAGTTACACCTAGGTAGATTTGGGATCCCTTCACCACTATTTATGCCAAGAGGTGTAACTAAATTGACAGCAAGGGGTGGATTTTATTGGCGCGAGTTTGTTCACAAAAACCTATCAACATATATATAATGTCCATTTATACATCATGTTAATAATTATATTTATAAATTTAAATTACATCTTTTCCTTAGATATATTAATGGGGGCTCAATAGGGGCCCCCACCTATGAAAAAGAAACATTACATAATTGACATTTGACAAAGAAATGACTGATAAAAGAGCTACATGATGAGCACGAGATATACTGAGAGCAGGGGTTGGGGTGGAGGGAGTGTTGGCTAATCAGTATGTAATGTCCCCTTCCTAGGCAGTTCAGGTGATTCAGGGGTTAGCCTATCATTCAAACCCTCGTAGGCTGACAGGTGTGTTTAGAGGGTTGCTTTTGGCAGTTATCCGGCGTTTGGGGACACTACTCCATTAGTTGATTCAGGTTTGGGCCTTGGCAGAGACTTATAGAGTCAGATTTAGGTACTTTTTATAGTAAGTCAGGCATATAGGGGTTACTATTTTGGGTAGGGCACCTGGTTCAGTTGATCATCTCAGTTTCGACCCAGTTGACCATTTGGTGAGTAGACGGTGAATATTTGAGCATTTAATGATATTTGGAGAAATATTAAAGTGTGACTTTATATTATAAAGTCAATTTATTAAATATTAAAGGTGTCAATGGAATAATATAAAGTATTTAATACTTTATATTAAAGGGGGCGATTATTATTAATGATTTATGTAATCATTAATCATTTTAAAAGGGGATGCCATATTATAATATTTTCTCCTAAGTTTCCAAGGGCGAATTTAATAATTTATTAAATGCTTCTTGAGTTGCTTTTTTGGGTCGAACTTTTGAAGAGAGCTTATATTTCACTTCAAGACAAATCGAACTTCATTGTGAATTATTCTAATTTGTCTTTTACTCTCTCTGAGAACATTGGAGTTTGTGAAACAAGGGTTTCTGCAAATTCTTTCAATCATTGGATTTTGGAGAACGTTCCCTCTTCAAAATCAGACATACTAAGACTGTGCAATACTAGTTGAAGCTTGTCCATTAGGGTGACTTTATTCAGAAGTCATATTTGTGCTTACAGAGGAAGAATCAATAAGGGTTTGAGAAGAACTTATTCAACAAAGCAAAGGGTCAATTTATATCTTCTTGATTCAGTGTTTTGGCACTCCTCTTCTTAGCTGTACGACCTCCTTGTTTGCTGTCATAGCCGTACCATTACAGCTGCAAGTCATCTTTTTCTTCCAAGGCAAATCGACTTGCCTTTTTGTTTCTTGTTTCTTCTTGTCTTCAGTATTGGCGCCTTGTTCCTGTAGGTGATTTCATCCATTTATTGGTAGGAGAAAGCTTCATTCTAGTAGGCCGTACCATCTCTGTCATCTCATATAGGTGGCTGCAAGTTAATCAGGTTCCTTAATAAAATAATGTTGCTTTTTATATGCATGTCATTGGATTAGCATTGTAATCTTTCAACAAATGAAATAAATCCATTCGCCATCCCTCTGGAAGTTATTTGCTGCATTATTTATCATCTTTGTATTTATTGTGAATTTTTATATCATTTATTTACAAAATCGCACCATCTCTCTTTATTGCAAAAATTACAAAAAAATTCAAAAACACACAAAACAAACAAAAAAATTGCATTATCGCTAGAAGTCAGGGTTGAGAGACACCTGGTCTCTTACAATGGTATCAGAGCACAGTTTTCTTGCCATCCTGTGCTTTTTCAGTTAGATGTGTGCTTTTTCGATGCTTTTTCATGAGTAGAGACATTATATTCTACAACAAGGGTAGAGGAACATGTAGAGTAGAGGATTGGACATGACCACCTATTCCTGAAGGTGAGACAGTATTAGGGGTTTTGGGTATACACAGATCCAGTTCTAGCAGTAGTGAGAACAGTATTACCACTCTCATGGCAGATCGTGAGACTTCGACAAAGTCTCGTAGGGATGCAGGGAAAGAACCTACTGAGGGTGAGATGTCTGAGGCTGAGTTCAGACGGAGACATGACAATATGGACATGATGTCTCAGCTGATGGGCACGATGAGGTAGTATGTTTAGCCTCAACAACATTACATACAGATAGGACAGACTAGCAGGACTGCAGGCATAGACCAGCCACAGGTGTTAGTACAGCAGCAGTCGTCACCTATCTTTCATGAGCGTAGGCCTGGACAACCTACCTTTATTACTAGGGAGGCACCTCCGACTCCAAAGGCAGAGCAGCAAGGTCACCGGTCAGAGTTTCAGCCACAGCATGGTACATCAGTGGCAGACGTGACCAGATTCTTTGTAGAGTATTCAACATTGGCTCTTGAGATTAGGTAGTCGTTGTCGTTTCATGAGTTCATGGATGTGCATAGACCCAGGGGTGGAGGTAGAATTGAGCGCAGAGCTCCTCAGTACCAATCACCACCACAGGTGAATAGGGATCTTCAACATGCAATGAGCAAGATTGTCTTGCCTTATTTTGATGGCTCAGATAAGAGTTTGGCGAGGTCTTGGGTACAAAAGTTAGATAATTACCTATCATTGAGACCTATGCAGGAGGACGAGGCCATTAAATTTGCCACGCTACATCTTGATGGATTAGCACATGACTGGTGGCATCACGACATGTACACATTGGGTCATCACACGGTTACTACCTACCAGGAGTTCACGAATAGGCTCATAGAGTGCTTTGATAAGAAGGATCCAAAACTTTACTTTAGAGAGCTAGCTCAACTCAAGCAGACAGGTAGTTTGGATTCCTACATTGGTGAATTCCAGAGGGTTGCAGTCATGGTGACAGGTATTTCAGAGAGGAGACTTGTCATTCTATTCATCGAGGGATTATATGAGCCGATGAGAGGTTGGGTCAAGGCATTTGATCCTCCTACTCTTCAGGAGGCCATGAGGAAGGCATGCAGTATGGAGCTTGTAGCACCTTGCAGCAAGTTTTCTTCAGGCTCATCATCCTATTCGAGGTCAAACAGATCATTTGATAAGAATAGAACATTTGACAAGAAGGATCCACTTGATCCTAAGAAATGGAATGCACCACCTTTTGACAGGGAAACATTGAATGATTTACGCAAGAAAAAGTTATGTTTTTGGTGCAAGGCACCTTATGATGAGAAACATGTATGCCCTCTTCGTCCTAAGGCCAAAAGTAACCAGATGGAGTGGTTTTATGAAGGTGAAGAGCAATCTGATCTGTCAGACCAGCAAGCTGATTCAGAGCATTTAGATGATGAAAGGTCTGAAAATGATAGTGAAAATGAGGGAGGAAAGAAGTTACAGGAGGCACATTTGACTAGTCTTCAGAGAGATGGATCTTTTAGGCTACATGGGCTCCTAGCAGGTCAGAAAGTGATTACTCTACTTGACACTGGTGCCACTCATAACTTTATAGATGCACGTTTGGTAGAGAGACGAGGCATACAGACTGAGGAGTTTGAGGGTATTCGAGTCAAGGTGGCTAATGGGTACACCCTCAAATGTGATAGGAGAATAACAGATCTTCCGATGCGGCTTCACAACTATGAATTCAAGGTTGAATTCTACATTGTGAATATGGGAGATATTGATGTGGTACTTGGGATGGCATGGCTTCACGATTTGGGTGAGTTCACACTCAATCTTCGAGACATGGAGATGAAGTTCAAGGTAAACGGAAAACCACATTTTATAAAAGCCATTAGAGAAAGTAATTTGAGAGTGGTATCTTTTAGACGGATGGAGAGGCTCATTCGTCATGATATGGTAGGTTGGGCTGTAGAGTGTATGTTGTTACCAGCATAGCAGGAGCAGCAGAAGGTTGAATACCATCCTAACATTCAGGAACTGAGGTCTAAAGTGTTTAGTGACATTCCACCTAGTAGACCTCCAGACAGAGGCATCGAGCACATTATCAAGTTGGAGGAGGGCGCAAAGCCCATTATGATTACACCATACAGACATCCGAAACGCCTCAAGGATGAGATAGAAAAAACAATCATTGAGTTATTGGCTATGGGACATATAAGACCTAGCAAGTCACCTTTTGCTTCATCGGTGGTATTGGTGAAGAAAAATGATGGATCACTTCGGGTGTGTATAGATTACTGCCAGCTTAATAAGAAAACAATCAAAAACAGGTACCCTATACCCCGCATTGATGAGTTGATTGATGAGTTGCATGGTGCTGTCTTCTTCACGAAGATTGACTTGAGATCCGAGTACCATCAGATTCGGATGAGGGAGCAGGACGTAGAGAAAACCGCTTTCAGGTGCCATTGCGGTCACTTCGAGTTCTTGGTTATGCCTTTCGGTCTAACCAACACCCTTGCTACCTTTCAGCCTACAATGAACAGAGTTTTCAGTTCTCAGCTGCAGAGATATGTGTTGGTCTTCTTCGATGACATTTTGGTGTACAGTAGGTCATGGGAGGAGCATTTAGCTCACTTGGATACAGTTTTGGGTATTTTGGCTGAGTCGTCCTTGTATGCCAAGGAGTCCAAGTGTGAGCTAGGCATGGCTGAGTTGTTGTATCTTGGGCACATCATCAGTGCCAAGGGAGTCAGTATGGACCCTGAGAAGGTCCGAGCTATAGCAGAGTGGCCAGTACTAGAGAACCTTACCCAACTCAGAGGATTCATTGGGTCGTGTGCTTTTTACAGACGATTTGTTAGTGGGTTCTCACGACACGTCGCACCCCTTACTGATCTGACAAAGAAAGGGGCATTTGCTTGGTCACGGCAGACTCAGGAATGTTTTGACAGATTTAAGGTGATTATGACTTCGTGTCCAGTTTAGCACTGCCAGACTTTACGAAGTCTTTTGATTTGTAATTGTATTGTGATGCCTCAGGAGAGGGCATTGGTGCCATATTGATGCAAGAGAGACACCCTATTGCTTTTGAGAGTAGGAAGCTTAGGGGTCTTGAGAGATTTTATAGCATCTATGACAAGGAGATGTTAGCCATTATGCACGCTTTGGCTAAGTTCAGGCAATACCTGGTGGGCAGTTGGTTTTAATTTTGGATGTTCGTGAGAGGAAGTTGAGAAACAAAACAATCAAGGAATATCTTGTCAGATGGAAGGATCTACCAGGGGAAGATGCAACATGGGAGAATGAGTAGGTCCTTCAATAGCCTAATTTGAAATTGCTTGTAGGTAAGCAATTTCGGGAAGGGAGGATTGTAATGTCCCCTTCCAATTAATAATTCAGATGTTTTAGTGGCTTATTTTAATCCTGTAAGCCATTAAATAAATTAAGGGAATTAATTATTGATTAATTAATATTATTCTTTCAAAGCAAATATTACGAATAATATTAATTAATTAACTTTTATATTAAGTGACTAAAGTGGGACTTAAACATTATAGTTACTATTTCCCTCCTAAAGTTAACTATTCAAATCATAGCAGCATAAATCGTTTGGGGAAAAAATCGGCAAACCAAAAAATCAGGATTTTTTGAAAAATTGTGAAAAAATCGGATTTGAAAAAAAATGTAAAGGAACGTAGAAAAATAGACAAAACCTACGTTTTCTAAAAACTCAAGGTCATTTCCATAGCATAGAGATATAGAGAGCAAATAAAACAGAGATTTTAACCCGTGAATTGTAGAAAATAGATCTTTTTTGTATATATTCGTATCGCTGCTTACATTGCATCAATGCATTGCACAAAATATACGATCTCAGAGTAGATTTATGCCCACGAAATCAGTAGACGCCTTCAGAAATTTTCGCCGACCTGAGAAACCCTCGATTCGCACTTGAAAGAGGAGAAACACGTCGTCTTTATATGCAAAAACACGTCACTTTTTAGGTCTTTATTTTCCGTGTGATTTTTTCACCTTTTTTTGCGGATTTTTTGCTCGAAAAAATCCCGATTTTTAACAATTTTCAACAACTTTTTCGCTGGCGTTGACTGCTGAAAAAATTGGGATTTTTCCTAGGAAAAAATCGGCAACCTCCCAGATTTTTTCAAAATCGCGATTTTAACAATTTTTTGCCGATTTATGCTTCTATGATTCAAATATTCAAATATTTGTGAATGGTTATTTCACGGGAGGCTACAAAAGTTGCATTCGGGAATGTATTTTTCATCATTGGAGTTTATATTTCTTCTTAAATTGTTGAGAGCTCTCGGGCTTGAGGTTTCGGGGTTTTAGTTGTGAAACAATTTGACCCTAGCCTGTGGGATTTGATCAATTTCGTGAGTCTCCTTTGGAGACAAAATTGCAGGAGTCATCGATTTATTCAGATATAGCAGATATATGTACTCAGGGGTTTATTCTCTATTGTTGTTTGAATATTTTGGTTCTTCAGATTGGGCGATTAATTACAGATATCTATTCTAGAGTTCTTCATATTGCTACTATAGATAATTTCCAAATTGGAGCAATAATTATTAATTATCAGTTGCTATCTTTTCATTATAAGGGGGCGACATTATATAATTACATATGTTTTGGAGGTTCGATATATTTTATGTGAAGGGAGTGATGATCAATGCTATTGTTATGGCATGAAGACTTTCATGTAGCCATCTAAATCCATTTGCGGGCGATATTGAGTTGGATGACTAACTTCAGGGTGATTGGGCAATATTTAAGTGTATCAGCTTCAATTATTTATGTGCCACCTTGTATTGGCAAATTGTAGCATATCATTTGTTACACAACTTTGTATTGGAAGGAGACTTCACATTATCCTATCCACCACCTATATCATTAGTCGCACCATTCATGTGGATGGGACCTCCTAGTCTCACTTGTTGATACTTACCTTGCCAGTCGCATCTCATTTACCAGCCGCACCATTGAGAGAAGTTGCGCCTATTTGGAAGTCATATTGGTAGCGTGGTGTATACTATACGGATGGCACCATCATATTTCAAAGGTATCGATACTTTTATTAAGGTCAAAACATGTATTGTAATTCATCTATGCCTTGATAATGATTGCGTATGATTGGAATTTCCCTGCTGTTTACAGACTTCTATAATATATGTATATATATATATATGAATCAATTAATTCTTCCGTAATCTGTATGCAATGCATCTGTAAAAGAAGTAATTGTCTTTCTTTTTCTGAGTGAAGTTTTCAAAATATAGTTGCAATGATATTAATTTAGATGTTGCAATAGTCTATACATTTCACTTGAAACCTAAGAATTAAGTATAAGCGCAGTTAGATGATATTGAATGACAACATGTTGGCATTGTCATAAATTGTAAAAATCTGTCTAGCCAGGTGTGGGTTTTTACATTTTCTCATCCTTTTGAATAGGAAGCTTGTCTAGAGATTTCCAAATGCATAACCTGTGCCCATAACTATCCTCCATTGACCAACAATCTCACACTTTAGATCCTCAAAGCCTGGATAAAATTTCACAAGCTTCTACAAGGTTAGGGGTGGAGGATAAAGTAGCTTTTTGTATTGTCCCCTTCTTAGTGATCACCCTTGAGGACATATTAGCCTATTTAGTTCCTGTAGGCTATAGTCGAGAAAAGGGAATTAATTTATTTAATTGTTTAATACTACCTGGCAGGAAAAGTACATTTAAAAAGGTAATGTTAAATAATTAATTAAATGGGTTATAAAGTGCCTTTTGAAAATATTTTAAAAAGCAACTTTATAAAGTCACTTTATTAATTTATTGAGCGGGAAATAAAGCAAGTGGTATAAAAGATGATTTTGGAGCTTATTTGTACTATGCTTGTTTATTTTCTCAAATTCACTTTTGGAGAGCTTGTTAGAGTTCTTGGTCTTGGGGAAGAGAAACCCTAGGGCAACTAGTTTTAGTGGTGAAACGATTCCACCCTAGTTGGTTTGTGGGGAAAATCATTCAGGTTTTCCAGTTGCGCGACGTTGCAAATTTGTGGGTCTCTTACAGAGACAAATTTGAGATAACAATATTGCTATCATCTTGTGGGGTTTGAGACTGAGATTATTGTCATCTGTGCGCCATTTGGGATGCCATATTGCTGTGTGTTATTATTCTTGTTGTACCCAAACCAAATTTTTGCTTCATCAAGGCATTTTGCATTTAAAAGTCTAAACCTTGTTAAAATGTTGTAAAATACAGTTTTGGGCAATATCAAGCATGGAGTTTTTGTCAATATTTTGTCGGTCAAAGTCAGTTATATTGATCAGAACCTGAAGCAGAGACTCAGAATGGAGCTTTTCACAATGGAGGAGCATCTCACGACGACATTTCATATTGCAGACGGTCATGTTAATGATCGAAACGGAGTTTTCAGTGGTCAAAATACGAAGATTTTTCAAAGGAAAATTCACAAAGTGCAAGTATAGCTCAGGGGCGCCTAGTTTGTTGGAGGTCAAGATTCTGGTTAAAGTGCTCAAGCATCCAGTCAATCTCTTCAGAATCAGTCTGGCTATCCGTCGAGCTATTCAGCGAGGCATTTCGAGACTCGTAGCCCCCAAGTATCACGACAGAGTAAAAATCCCCACCCAGGAGATGGAAATTTTGCTCTCAGCAAAAGCGCGCCTAGCCTCCCGAGGCTCTACTCACAAGGGTAAACTCACGCTTCGAAGGCCAAGACAACACCTGTTTCATTAGTCCGCTTAGCCGATTTCCAGATATCAAGCTACCATCCGACTCTCGCAGTTTAGGCTACAATGGGTCCAAAGATCGCCTTTTAAATGGAGTTTTCTATGTTTTTGAGCCTCCGCTTATGCTCAAGGCGCGGCGTCAGGCGCCGCCTAAAGGACCTCTAGATGCCACATTGTAGACAGTCTTCATGACATCGAGAGCTCGCTCAGCCTCCGCAATGCATCATTCAAATTTTACCGAACCGATACCCCGTGGTCGTGGCGAGATTCTACTAAGCACGAATTTTCCTGCTAACCAACAAATGGTTTTCAAGGTATTTCATGTCTGCTACGCTTAGCCTTTAGCTGATCGGGGAGTGAGCCTGCTCTCGCTGCTCAAGTCTTCTATACTTACTGGAGCGTAATCATCATTTCTTTCCAACGAAAGCATAGCCACACCAAAGACGGCGCCGCCGTGCGCAAGCGTAGGCTCCTTGTGTCATATTGCCAGTGAAGATGTCCGGAAAACGCTCAAAAATGGCTAAGTCTGGGAGCGGTAAACATATTAAAAATACGCACTGGAGAATTTGAGGTCTTAGAAGCAGTTTTCTTGCCTCGACACCTCAAGTGACTTCTCTTAAGGTCTCTCCTGGCTGTCCGTTAAAACAGATAACGCTTGAATCGGGTCATCCCAGCTCCAGATATCAGCTGTCAAAGTAGGGTATTTTGACGACGTTTGATTTTCGTTGAAATGTCCAAAGTGCAACCTTGAGCCAGGGGCGCTTTTTCTTTTTTGAGGCCTTTAATACGTTTTTAGCTGGCTGTGGATACAGCTGGGATGCGGGTGGCTTCATCTCTACCATGCAGCTGAGCTGCCTCAGACGTTAGGTTCACCGCTCACGCCGCCGTTTGAAGTGTCAGATGGCAGTTTAGGAAAATGGCTTGTCTGGAACCCGTAAAGCAATTTAATCAAGTGCGCTTAATTTTTCAAGGGATTAAACGATGGATTTTGCAGTAGTGTCTCCTAGCAGACATTTCTTCCTTGTTCAGTAGGCTTTCCGATGGATTCTCCAGATCAGTCTCAGCATCACCCGGTCATCCGGAAATCAGTGACGAAGTTGGCCAGTCGTAACAGTGCTGTCAGCTATAAAATAGGGAGTTAGTAAAAAGTGAAATATCTTGAGCAAATGGACGCCTATGAGCTCAAAAGATGACTTTTCGGAATCGGTGAAGTCCAACGGTGAAGCCTAAAGCTTCATTCAATTGTCAACTGGAGCTTCAAATATTTTGCATATTTTAGCATTGAGTGGCGATTTCTATTTTTGGCGCCTTTGCTATTTGCATGATAAATATTTTATTATTTATTTTAATCCAAACTTCCAATCAGTGGCAGTTCAACTGAAATGGGCCAATCAGAGATCTTCTATTCTTGTCAGGGTTTTGAAGTATTGCAGTTGCTCAATTGGTGCGAATTTCATCTTCTTTAAGCATGGCGCCATCATTTGTAATTCACAGAGCTTTCAATAGAAATTCGTATTTCTCAAGAGAAAATCCAATCTTAAGAGAAGTTCGTATTTTTCAAAGAGAGATTCATATCTTCAAAGGGAAATCGAATTTTATATATTTTCAAAGCAAATTTAAAGCAAAATTCGTTTTTCTTCAAGGCGAAGGCGTATTTTCAAGCAAAATACGTTTTTCTTCATTCAAAAGGCGTATTTTCAAGGGAGATTCATATTTCTCAAACAAAGGCAGATTTCTCATCTATTTCCAAAGGCGAATTCTTCATCAACAATCATTGGCGAAGACATCAAAACATTTTATTTGCAGGTACAAGTCAGAATTATCAGCAGACTTCAGACAAGATGGCGATTTTAGCAGAAGCAGAGCACTAAAAACTTCTTTCTTCTGTCTTAAATTCTTCTATTTCTTGTCTTAAATTCTTTCGCATGTTTGAAGAATCATGTGGCTTTTGGCAAAACAAATCATCCTGTTGATCTGCACAGCTTCCTCTAGAAAACCTATGTGCTTAATTTTCAGAAAATTTACCCGTAGCATCGGGCTCGAAAGTTTCTAATTTTCTTCTCAATCAAAATTCCTTGCACATGGTTTGTAGAAGTCAAATTTTCTAAATATGACATTCGGTTGTCTTAATCTCTTCAGACAAACCCATATCTCAGTTTTTCGCTGAAAATTGACTTCGATAGGCTATTTTGAGCCTCAAAGTAGTTATTTTTAGCTTCGTAAAAGTTGTCGTAATATAGCCGTGTTCACAACAACAAAGTAGTTTTTTAGAGTATAACACAATACGTATTGAATTCAAGACCAAATCAGTTTTAATTCATGACTTCATTAGAAAAGCTGAGACCGATTTGTATCAAGCTGCAGAAGAGATGTTGGCTAACACTTCAGTTACGGAGCCGCCAAAGTTGCCAGTCAGTGAAATGCTGGTTGAGTGTGCAAAGATTGCAAAGATTGCTCAAGTTGCTGACATACAGATGCTGATGCAGTTGACAGCCTCGTTGAGGGATTGGTTGCTCGAGATCACAACCAGTAGACTTCAGTTTCTCACCTCTCAGGATAGACATTATACACAGGAGTTAACTTGGCGTTACCCTTTCAAGTTAACTGGCTGTCTCACCTCATGCATGTCTATTCCGAGATTCATCTTGTTTACTTGGCGTTTTATTTAGGGTTTTACGTTAACTGATGATAGTCTTCCAGTTAACTTGTGTTCAATAAGGACGCATGTCGCACAGCTTGTCCATTTTAGATTAGATGTTTCCGCTTAAACCGAGGGTAAGTTTCCTCATGGATCAGAGTAGTTTACTTAATTAGGGTTTAGCGACAGTTTGCATGCATTACGAATCAGAGATGACTCCAAGGTGATTTAGGAATTTACACCTTGATGTATATAAATAAGAGCTTACGCTCATTTGTAAATAACTCTTGCTTGAGAGAGGAATATATGCTGTGCCCACCTTGCCCTCAATATTACTCTTTTTCGTATTTGTTCATGTGTCTTCACTATTGCAATTGATTGTTATACCACCTAGGGTTTCGAAAGATTGTGATGCTGAATTCTTTCCATAGATTAGATATATCTGTTTGAACATCTTTATCATTGCAATCAATTGTTATACCACCTAGGGTTCCAAAAGATTAAGGTGATAAGGCTGTTTTGTGTTAATTTACCATTGTGATCGATCGTTATACCACCTAGGGTTTCGAGAAGTTGCAGCGATAAATCTGTTTTGTGGATCTTTATCAATATAATTGAAGGTTATACCACCTAGGGTTTCGTGAGATTATAAAGATAAAGGTTGTTCTGTGAAGGCTTTGCTGATTCGATCAAGTGTTATACCACCTAGGGTTTCGTAAGATCGTCTTAGTAAATTCTTAAATCTGTTGTGCCCAATAAGTTGGTTTAGATTGAGATGATAGTTGTGCCACCTTGCCTTCAAGTAGAGAGTCTAAAACCCGCGATCGCCGATAGTTCTCGCTTCCATTTCATGCTCTCGCTTTTCTTGAGGAAAACCGATAGATTTAAAGTAGTTAGCTTATTGTAGTTAATGAACCAGCGAATCAGAAATCCTTAAATGCAACGCTCTTGGTTTTCTTTAACCTTGTGCCTCTTCCACCAGAACAAAAAGATAGGACTTAGATTACTTTTCTTTTCCATGCATTCCAGCACAACGAGGGAGCTTCCCCTCCTAATTTGAAGAGCACTCATTGCGTAGTGTACATAGCTGTCCGTACAAACTTGCACTCCAGAGGTGTTAGATTTTACGCCAACAATTCTGAATGTCGTTGGGCGACTATTTTGTTGGAGACTATTGCAGGCTACGCTCCTCAGTTTGGCGTAAGACTTTTCCTTAGCTGGGGTACAAGTTTTGTGGTCATATCTATACCTGCAACCTGGATGACATCTCTATCATAGTCTCAATCTGCTCTAAGGGTCGTGGCTGTCTTCTAGACCTCCTACGCTGATGATAAATACTCACTGAGTGAGTTATGGATGCCTCTACTGAGTCATGGGTGCCTAGAGAAGTTGCTGCTGCTTTTTGATAGGCCGTGGTTATTGCCTAGGAGTTTTTGAAGTGAGCTGGGCACATATCTTGAAGAAGACAAGCAGATTAACTAGCCGTCCAAGCTCTTATCAGTTGTTGGAGTTCATTCCCCAGCATGAAATCATCTGAAGGTGCTGTGCTTTGATTTGGGGCAGCTGCATGGGGTTCTTAGACCAGCAACTGAAGCTTGTGGTATTTCTGAGTTTGCACATACACAGGTCAGAATTTATATTGAATATAGTTTATGTTTCAGATTGTGCTATTAATATGTAAACTTGCTCTAGTCATATGAAGGCATGAACCCATATATTGTAAACTTGCTCTTACCTGTAGCATTATTTGAGCAAGTCTTTTGGCTGTAGCTTGTATATGCCAATCTTATATTTCAGTCATACATTTTCCTGAGTGACAAGGAGAAATCTGATTTACTGTATCAATTCTCATGATAATGCTTTCACATGAAATTTTCCCAAACTCTATGCAATGTTATTTATGTGTTTGATAAAATGTTTAAATGTATCAAACACATACATGTGGGCAAGGTGAGAGCATACAGTGGTAAGGTGAACATTGTATTAACTAAAAATCAACCACTTGTTCAGTGGCATGAGTGATAATCAAACCAACCACAAGCAAATACCTTCCACTTTCCAATCACCTAGATCCCGATGTGGATAAGGTGAGAGCATATGGTGGTAAGGCTTACAATATTGTATTTCTAAAGTAAAACCACTTCTTCAGTGGGGTAAGTATGTAAACCCAAGAGCATGAAATGAAACCTCTGCTTATTCATTGGGAACAACAACAAACCAAGAAAGCTCTTGGTGGCAAGCCGACCACGCCAAGAAAAGATCTTTCGCTTGTTCAACGGCCATAACATGAAAGTAAATTAAATTCATCCGCTTATGCAACCGGCATAACATGAAATGAAAGAAAGCTGAATCGCTTATTCAGTGAGAGCGCCACTTATTTAGCAAGGCTAGAAAAAAAAAGCACAAGAGCTAATCACCGATGGTACTACCAAAGGTGTTACAATGAGAGCTCATTACAATATGAAGATTGCAAGTTCAATACAGTTGCAATGAGTTAGATACATGAAAATGATAACCCAAATGATACCAAACACCAAAGTGCAATAGCTCTTGATACAAATGAAAAATGTATATGTCAACAAGGACCGTCGGAAGTCTGAAAAGGGACTGAACAGCAGCAAGTTCAGGTCTGATATGAGATAACAGGTCTGAAACACCTCCAATCAGCAAGCAAAAGATGATTGCAACTTTATTCCAAACACTCCAAAACACTCCCAAACATCATAGAGTTGTCAACCAAGGCCTAGTGAAGTCTAGGCGTCAATATGAAGGCAAGTTTGCAACCCAAAGGTGAATGAACAACAGCCTCAACATCAAGCACCAACAACACCAACAAGGTTAGTGAACTCATCATAGGTATTAATAAGGTTATGGCCAAGAGTAACCAAACCGTGATACCACCATTCATAGGCAGCTCCGTCCAAATGGAGAGTGGCAAATTTGATGGCGTCCAACTCTGGCATTGGCCTCAATGAAAGATAATTGTCTAACTTCTAGACCCAAGCTCTAGCCGTGCACTTGTCACTTCCATCAAAATGTGCTAGTCACCTTCCCAAGGGCTTGCTGATATTCCCTTGGAGCCATAGGACCACGATTCTCATATCTTCCACCACCTCTCTTCTTCTTTTGGTTCATGAATTGATCCAGAGTCAAAATCTCTCCGATCTCAGTAAGAAGGGTAACATACTCCATGTAGCTATTCCTCACTTCATCAGCTATAGGAATTTGAGCTTCTTGCTTGGCTGGAGGTTCATCCCTTCGAGTGAAGGTTGGATGGAGAGGTCTAGGAGCGGATTCCTTGGTCTCGCTATTCTGGCACTGAGGTATGGGAGCCACATTCTGGTTCATCTTAGCCAATAACTATGACATCATGTCCATTATGACGTCAAACTTCTTCTCTGCTCTAGTATCCAGACTCTTCGGCTGGGATGGTCCCTTATCCCTTTCTGCCATGGATTCAACTTCACTGTCGTTGACAACCTTTGGCTATTGGTGGGCTTTGAGAACTTCTGAGAAGGTTTCCTCAACTGGAATTGGAGGATTTTGAAACAACTGTCTCTTTTGCTCACGGTTATAGTATATGATTTCTTTGTCACTAAGAGAATTTTTGGCAACTAAAAGCAATGTGAGGCATAGGCTGGAAGATGACTAGCTTTGATACCATTGTAATATCCACCCCAAGTTTTTTTGAAACTTCACCCATTAGTGTTAGCCAAACAATAATGATAAACAATTGAGTAAAGCAAACTTCCACTTTCTGATCACCCAGATCTCGATGTGGGCAAGGTGAGAGCATACAGTGGTAAGGTGAACATTGCATTAACTGAAAATCAACCATTTGTTCAATGGGCTGAGTGATAACCAAACCAACTAAAAGCAAATACCTTACACTTTTTTGATCACCCAGATCCCAATGTGGGCAAGGTGAGAGCATATAGTGGTAAGACTTACAATATTGTGCTTCTAAAGTAAAACCACTTCTTTAGTGGGGTAAGTATGTAAACCCAAGAGCATGAAATGAAACCTTTGCTTATTCAATGGGAATTACAACAAAGCAAGAAAACACTTGGCGGCAAGCTAACCAAGCCAAGAAAAGATCCTTCACTTATTCAACAGGCATAACATGACAGTAAATGAAATTCATCTGTTTATTCAACGGGCATAACATGAAATGAAAGAAAGCTCAACCGCCTTTCAGCGAGAGCACCACTTATTTAGTGGGGTTGGAAAAAAAGCACAAGAGCTAATCACTAGTGGTACCTACCAAAGGTGTTACAATGAGAGCTCATTACAATATGAAGATTGCAAGTACAATACAACTGCAATGAGTTAGATAAATGAAAATGTTAACCCCAATGATACCCAATACCAAAGTGCAATAGCTCTTGATGCAAATGAACAATGTATACCTCAACAAGGACCCCCAAAAGTCTGAAAAGGGACCAAACAGCAGCAAGTTCAGGTCTGATATGAGATAACAGGTCTGAAACACCTCCAACCAGCAAGCAAAAGATGTTCACAACTTCATTCCAAACACTCCAAAACACCCCCAAACATCATAGAGTTGTCAACAAAGGCCTAGTGAAGACTAGGCATCAATATGAAGGAAAGTTTGCAACTCAAAGGTGAATGAACAACCATAGCAGCATTAATCGTTTGGGGAAAAAATCAGCAAACCAAAAGTTCAGGATTTTTTGAAAAAATCGGGAAAAGATTGAGAAAAAATCGGATTTACAAAAAAACACAAAAAATTGAAGAAAAACAGTCAGAAACTACTTTTAAAAAAAATTTAATGGCATTTGCATAGCATACATACATTGAGAGCAAATAAAATACAGAGTTCAATCCATGAATTATAGAAAATAGATTTTGTTGGTTATATTCATATCGCTTGATTATACTGTACTAAACATACTACAATCGTGATAACATCGGTGATGTTTGTCTATGCTACCACATTTTCATACATGCTCCGGCCAAAGCATTTTATCAAACAGTTCACTGCTTGCTATGGCTAAAAGCCTAAAACAGGTGTTTCTTTGAATGAAGTTATGTGATGCTTAAAAATCTAAAGTTATTGGGTATGAGATAGATAAGGTAGAATTGTTTGTAATGTTCGAAGAAATGTGGTCTCATAAGATGGAATGCTCTTGTCATGGCATTCCATCACCATGAGCATCTACATTTCTTGAAGTTACCAAATAGTTCAATACCTATTCATGCTACCACATTTTTCATACATGTCTACCAAAGCATTTTATCAAATTAACGCTTCTTCATGCTATAAAAAGCTCAAAACAGGTGCTTCAAACAAGCTATGGATGCTTGGAAAAAATCTACCAAAGCATAATAGTAAGCAATAACATAGACAAGGCAGTGAATTGTTTGAAAAAATGCCTCAAAGAAATGTAGTCTCACAGTGATGGAATGCCATGACAATCCATAGCAATTTGCTTTCAATGGCATTCGTCATGGCATTCCATCACCATCAGACTACATTTCTTTGAGACATTTTTTCCAAGCAGTTCACTGCCTTGTCTATGCTACCGCATTTTTCATACATGTCTATCAAAGTATTTTATCAAACAGTTCATTGCCTTGCTGCTATGGCTAAAAGCCTAAAATAAGTGCTTTCAAACAAGCTATGGATGATTGGAAAAAATCTATCAAAGCATAATAATAAGCAACAAGCCATGGTCTCATGGTTTTTTTTGCGCGAAAATTAGCTCGATTTTATTCATGTTTTTTTGCAGATTTTAAACACGTTTTTTTGGCGATTTTGCAGTTTGAAACAGAAAAAAATCTTTGACCAAAAAGTCAACGATTTTTTCAAAAAATTGGGGGAAAAATTGTCCAGCCTGCAGATTTTTTAAAAATCGTGATTAATCGGGATTTTTTGCAGATTTATGCTTCTATGTGAACAACAACCTCAAAATCAAGCACCAACAGCCCCAAAAAGTACGGCCCAGCTAGAGGGGGGACAAGCTCTAGAAAATCAGAAACTTCCTCAAAAAATCTGCATACTCAGGCAAAGGGGCACCCAAGGCTTAGGGAAAGGAATGGTCCAATACCCAAAAATAGATCTCCAATGTCCAAATCAGCATGAGCAATTAGGCAGTACGGATGGGCTAGGAAAATATAGATCAACAACAACAAGTCTGAAATATCACTCCAAAAATGCTCCAACAACATTGCAAATCATCACACACCAAAATGCATATCTAGAAAACATCATACAAATCCAAAACTGATAATGAAAGGAAAGCCATCACCAAATGAGCTTAACGATAACCCCTGCAATGGAGCCACACCAACATTCAGCTAGGGAGTGTCGTGCAACTCCAAAACTAAAGCCAACCTTGAGGGTTTTTGTCCTCAAAGCCCAAGGATTCTCACACCAATTCGACAACACTTCGTTATCATAAAATTGCATAATCAAAATGAGAGCAAGAGGGGGGTATAAATAGGAATTAGGGCTCCAATTTTCAAACTTCTTTTCCCTCCAAATGGGATGCCCAAGTCCAGAAAGGAGTTAATTTAATTTTAAATTCAATAATCCTTCATCTAGGTGTCCAAACTCAACTCCCCTTTTTAAAAACAACTAAGTTTCCAAAGCTAGGTGTGGGGTACAAAAGTGAACTTTATAACTTAAGTTATTATTTGCCTTTTTCGAACTCCAAAGATGGTGGATGACTGAACTGCCAAAAATAAGAGAACTCAACAATTGAAACTGCCAACATTGCCAAAATTGGAAACCTAACATTGAACTGCTGCCAGGACCACTGCCAAAAATAACACTTACTAAAAAATAGCATACTGCTAAACATAGCAAGTTTGTCCAAATGCCAAATTAGCCCAAACTAAGATGTAGCTATGACTTACTAAAAATAGTAAGTGCTGAAAATAGACATTCATAAAAATAAAAATAGTGCCCACCAAGGATCTTAGAAAACCCAAAAAGACCCAAAAAACACTCTAACAAACCTTAGCAATTACCCCTTGAAAGTGCTGACAAGAATCCTCCAAGAATCTTGGAATCCCCTGAAACGCCTCTGAATAGCCTACGAGACTCCGGAAATAGGCTAATGGTCACTGCAAAGCTTAGGACTAAGAAGGGGACATTACATGGATATGTATCAAAATGTCTGCTATAAATCTGCCTTTAAGTCTGCTTCAAATTTTGCTATAGAACACTTCAAAATCTGCCATGGATCTTCTATTTTGTTCACACAAAATTTGCTCGTATTCTTCATCAAGATCTGCTCTAAATAGGAATGATATTCAACGACTTCTTTGAGATATGCATATATCTTTTTTGATCTGCATATATACTTCTTTTAAATCTGCACATATAGACTCATATCATCTCTGCTGGTGTATATGATATATCTTCAACACTCCACTCTACACAAGTCTGCTCAAGTATTCTCTCCAATATACTTCATAGGTCTGCTCCAAAATTTGCTCTTATCCTCTACATAAGTCTGCTCAAATATTCTCTCATTCCACCACACAAAATCTGTTCTAGACTGTTGTAGATCTCCTTTTATTCATGTGATATTACATTGAAAAACTTACCCTTCTAACTCCCATTCTATCTTTCTTATATACCTCCTCTAAACTTACCAAGGGCCCATTAAGGAAAAGTCTAAACTGATAACCATACACCATTAACAGCTTTATCCAGCATTTGCCAATGCTTCCAGCAGTTCACTTAGAAAGTGAAAAGACAAACTATAATATGCTGTTGCAACATCTATTTTACCACCATACTTTATTTTCTACCATATATATAGATAGATAGATAAACGATGTTCTCTTTTAAAATTTTACAGACCACATAATTTAAAAGATATAATTTAAATATTTAAGTACCCTATATATATATCATTGTTACGAGACTCGGACTCGGCTCGGACTCGGCTAGGGTGACTCGACTCGGACTCGGACTCGGCGCAGACTCGGCAAAATGAAAAAAGTTGAAAAAACCTTAGAAAATTAGAGATTTTTAAAGATTTAAAACTTGTTTCAAGCACCCTTTATTGAATACAACACAAATAAAAGCAAATTTGATCACATACACAAATATACAATGATCACATAAGTATAAAGTACACAAATTGTAGTTGCGCTGCTGAAGGAAATAACATACTTTGATATATAAAATTAGTCAAATGTATACAAAACTCATGGAAAATGAAATCCATGACATCAAATGTTCCATACAAATATGAAATATCAAAAGATTCAAAACAATAGCTATAAGTCTATCACTCTATGCCTATGGCACAGTGGAGCCAGCATCCTTCCTACGAAGGCGTCTAAAGGTCCTGGATGATGTTGCAGTTGCAGCCATAGTCTCTGCCTGTGTCTGAGTCCCCATACCACTCTCACCACCAGTAGCTATGTCTCCTCGTGCTCTAGCCTCCTCCTCAGCCATGGCTACAACCTCAGCCTCTCTCTCTGCCTGGTCCACCCAATCAAGGTCCTCGCCACTAAAGATCGTCAGAGGCTCAAAGATCCACTCCCGACCGCGGGATCGATCAATCCTCCTAAACAACAGATCGGGTAAGTGGTCGTGGTCAAAGCCTTCAGATTCCGGAGCCGCCAAATGAACATATACCACAGTCATTCTATCCTTCCACTGGCTAATCTATTATGTTGGAGTGTATGTGTTCTCAAACATACTCCAAATTGCGCCAACCGGATGGTGAATCAAGATGGCTGGCTCAATATTCCTATGGCAACATTTTGCAGGTTCGGTGTATCAGAACCAAACATCTCCCACCATCCATCTGAGATGAGAAAAAGAAACAAAATCAATCTCATTTCAAGTTTCAAGTTCAAGTTCAACATTTAATAATAAATTATAATATAAAAAGATGAAAATTATTGCCTTAAATATATTTTTACCTGGCATTAATTTTGTCCTACTATCTTTGCACATTTGACGTGCAAAGAAGTCTCCTCATGCCTTAGTGAAGGCATCTATCTCCTGCACTATCTGTGTAGTAACAGAGGGCAACATTCTCTCTATCGTCGAGTAGAGCCCACTAAGAATTTCTCTATCTGCACGGGAGATCACGGCGGAAGTGGAAGGCCGGATTTAGGAAACATGCGGCTGCATGGATGGGCCTATGGAGTTGGTTTTGCCATCTCCTATCAATGATCTCCCAAATGGGACGATACTTATCATCAACTCCACCATAGACTGATCTAATGGCCTCTTTGGCCCTATCCATGCCCTCATATATGTAGCCCATTGCGGGCTTCTCCCCATCTGCAACTCGTAGGAGAACTAGCAAGGGCTCAATAAACTGCAAAGTGCAAACATGTTTCACAAATAAGTAAGTGTGACTGTCAATGAAAATGAACAAATAAAAGTAAGATATGATTAAAAATTAAAACATAATAAAGAATTAAATGTTACCTTCACAATCTCATCTGCTGGTGTCCAAAACCCTGCCTCATCAAATATGCAATCAGCCACAGCAATCCCTGCAGTGCTTGTAGAAAAGGATGAGGAAGACCACTCCTCACTAGCAAACATGCGCCTCAAAGGTGCCCTTGACCGAATCAAGGATTGCAACATGATAAAATTTGATGCAAACCGAGTGATGCCAGGACGAGACAACTCCCTCAACCCCGTGTATTGCCTCATAAGGTTAAGCACCCATGCATGATTGTAAACAAATTTGCAAATGTTTCTTGCTGATTCCATACATGTTTTTATCCATGGGAGCTTGCCAAGATCCTCCATCATGAGGTCAATGCAATGGGCGGCACATGGAGTCCAAAATATAGTTGGGTGCCTCTCCATCAATAATCTACCAGCAGCAACATAATTTGCTGCATTATCTGTCACCACTTGAACTACATTTTCTTCCCCCACATCGGCTATCACCTCCTCTATAGCCTCACATAAGTATGTGGCATTTTTGAATTGGGCGGAAGCATCAATGGACTTTATGAAGACAGTGTCACCTGAAAAAATAAGCAAAACCAAATTACCAATTATTCAATAAATTAAAAACATAAATCAGCCTTATTAAATTATTAATCACTAAATCAAATTCAAATATCAATGTATTAAGGTAAGTACAATTACCTCCAGAGGAAACTAGAAAGTTCAACAGCGTCCTATTTCTCCTATCGGTCCAACCATCAGTCATGATGGTGCAACCAATCCTCCTCCATTGCACACGCTGCTCCTCTAATTGTGCTTTCACATCCGCCACCTTTTGAGTCAAAAGTGGGCCCTTTAATTCATCTTCGCTGGGGGCTTTGAACCCCGCCCCACATATGGTTATTGCATCAACCATGTTTTGCCAAAAAGGAGACCTAAAACATGTCATAAAATGAAAAGATTTAAGTTTTTAACTTTAAATTTGAATTCGATAGTGAGATACATCTAAATTCTAAAACAATAAAATTTAAATATAAATTTTAAAACAATTAAACGAAAAAAGAATTACCTGGCTACATGGAAGGGAATGGTGCAGTAGTACCAAAAGTCTGCAATTGTTTTTTTTGCTGCATCGTGTGCATCCTTGTTCCAACCCATGCTCTCAAGCGACGGTTGGGAACCAGGAGTAGTGCGTGGTACAAAATATGAGTCCACCCTAGATTTACGAACTCTAGGGCCAATACCAACCTGCCACTACCACTAGCAGTAGCAGCGCCACCAGCACTAGGAGTACGCATAGGAATAGATGGTGCAGAAGCAGAAGCACTAGCAGAAGCACTAGCACTAGGACGGTATGGAGGCATGGAAGAAGCATCTCCAACAGCACCAAGTCCCTGTCCAACTCCAACACCTGCCAACTCCTCCCTCTGTCTCTTTCTAATTTCTTTTTGCCTTTCAAAATTTTCTAATTGCACCTGCACTTCACGAACAGCCTCAATAGGTGCTAGGGTGCAGCCCACTGCATCATGGATGGGTATGCGTGCAAGGTGGTATTTCAATCTATTTATGCCTCCATGATATATTGTTTTGCAGTATTTACATTTTGCTTCTCCTCTTTTCATTCCGGGAAAGATTTCAGCATGTTTCCAAGCAGGGTCTTTTCTGACTGGGGTTTGAGACATTGTGAAAATAATAATATGGTTTGATTTGCAAATGAATGTGGCTGCAATAACAAGTAGGGTTTGTAAAATTATTTAAGTTGCAAGTAGGGTTTGTAAATAAAAATGCAAACTATAATAATTTAAAAACAATGATTTTACAAATTACAATGAATTATTTGTTAAAAAAACACAAAAAAAACCATTAAAATCAAACTTACCTCTTAGATTTGGCTTGGAATGCAATGCAAACTCCTCCCAATCACTAGCAATGAACTTTCAATGCACCTCCTTAGCAGTATGAAGCTTCCCAAATGATATATGACCTTGCTTTTGTTTTAAACAATTTGCTGGTTGCCCTCTCTTCTCCTCCTATTTTTCTTCACAACTCTCTCTTCTCCTCCTATTTTGCCAAAAGAGTGAAATGAAGTTGCTTTTAGGGTTGGAGAGAACATATAGAACAAAAAAAAAACTAACTTTAACTTTTAGTTTTATGTTTTTTTAGTGTTTTAACTTCTTGCTGCCGCGGCCGGGTCACAGGGTCGGGACTCTCCGAGTCTGGGCGAGTCCGGCGAGTCCGGCGAGTCCGGCTCTGGACTCGGCGTGTCCGAGTCCGAGCTCCCCAGACTCGGCCAGGCTGGCTCGGCCCGGGACTCGCCGAGTCATGGCGAGTCATGGCGAGTCTCGTTACTATGATATATATATATACATATACATATACATATAGACATATATGTATATATGTATACATATACACATATACATATATTTATATATTAATTATAAATAATAATATAAAATTTAATTGTAATTATTTAAATTATATAATAATTAATACTTATATAAATAAGAAGAATTTATATATAAATTAATAACATCAAGTAACCGCTGTTCATTCTGGAGCAGGGGTTTTGCATCAGATTTATCCTTTCGACTTTGATTGCTCTTACATTGGAATCTTGAATTTTTTATCATTGTAATGATCTTTGGCTATTTGAAAATTTTTAGGATAAATTTTATTATCAAAGTTTCAATTGTTTTTGTTTGAACTCAAGGAATATTTAATTTTGGACAATTGATAAAGAAGTATTTTACGCAAAGCTTCCATTTATGGCTTTATTTTGCTTCTGCGAACAAAACTAGTTAGTTTTGCTTTACGTGTTTATACTTGGGGATATATACGGTTGTTTTTGTGCATAAAAATAAGTTATACAATCCTCAAACTTTGATTTTGTGAAGGTGGGATTTTAAGGAGTAAATTGATCACGCATTTGGAATTTCTTTTGTACTTTGGTAGAATCTCAGATAACAAGTGCAAATGATACAAAAACATTTAAGCAGACTAAAATACTCAAATCTCTGAGAATATCCAGTACCATGTTCTTGATCAATGTAAACCCTTGCAAATAGATTTTTTCGCTCTTAAGCAGGTCATGCTGCTGATCTTATCTAGTCTCAAGTTTTAGAGTAGTCCTTTCTTTCTAGTTTAAACTCTAAATCATTTGTTTTCATGCAACAGGGTTTGATGAGTGGCTCAGCGGAATTGAGAGAACAAGCAGCTGAGGGCTTAGGGGAGCTAATAGATGTGACTAGTGAAAATGCATTGAAGCCTTTTGTTGTTCCAATAACTGGGTATAACAGTTTGCGTGGTTGACCATTGCTTCTATTTGTCATTTTATAATATCATGGTTTGTTAGAAGACAAGGAAATTAATTTTCTCATTGATATAATCCTGAATTACATGAATGGTTGCAGGCCTCTAATTCGAATCATAGGAGACAGATTTCCTTGGCAAGTCAAAAGTGCCATTTTATCTACGTTGGGTATTCTAATAAGCAAGGGTGGAATAGCACTTAAGCCTTTTCTTCCACAGCTTCAAACAACTTTCATCAAGTGCTTGCAGGACAATACAAGGTTCTTCAAATATTCTAAACATTAAGTGTTTTGTGAATCTTTAGCTCCTGTACTTCTCTGGAACCTGTGGATCATTATTTGTATAAGGTCTTTTAACTTATTGCTGAAAATATCCAGGATTGTGCGTTCAAGTTCAGCTCTGGCACTGGGAAAGCTTAGTGCACTAAGCACCCGTGTTGATACTTTGGTCAATGACCTTCTTTCAAATTTGCAGGTAAACTTAACTTCCAATCTATTGAATCTGCTGCTTCACAGTGTGAAGTTTTCTTTTGATCTATTGAAACACATTTCAGATTTAGTAAAGGTTTGATCATTGAGCAGGCAGCATCTGAGGTTGGAGTTAAGGAGGCCATAATGGTTGCACTTCAAGGTGTACTCAAGTATGCTGGGAAAAGTGTCTCTGGGCCTGTAATTAGTCGTGTTATTATAGTGCTTAAGGAATTTTTACGTTTGGATGAAGATCAGATCAGGGTTTCTTCTGCAAAAGCGATTGGTACTGTTTCTCAGGTACTCAATTTATTACTTTCCCATATCTAAGATTTATATCTAGTTCTGTTGTAATGTGGACACTAAGTAGAGCCATTTTTGACAGTATTTGGAAAATGGAGAACTGTCTAGCTTATTGGCTGAGCTTTCAGTTTCAGTTCCATCAGAGTCATGGGCTGTTCGACATGGAACAATTCTTAGTTTGTCATCAATGTTTAGACTCAGTGCTGCTCAAATATGTGCTTCAGAGGCATTCTCCACAGTTGTTGATTGTCTTAAAAATAAATTGAAAGATGATAAGGTATGAGTTTCACTTGCAAAGTTAATTTTACTCCATGTGGTTTCATGTCACAAGTAGGAATTTCTTACTTTATGGATCTCTTTCCAGAAACTCAGTTTTGACTTTAAAGTATTGATTAGATTTCCTTACAATTTATGTTTTGACTGAAAAACAATTTCTCTGATGTCTTTAAGCAGGTTCCTGTTCGTGAAACTGCAACAAAGGCTCTAGGATATCTTCTAACCTATGAAGCACAGTCTCACTATTCAGGCCCTTATGGTTTTTCTGAACTTTTGCCTTTCTTGGTATCTTGTTTGCGTGATGACTCCAGTGATGTGCGCAGAAGAGCACTAGGAAGTCTCAAGTCTGTTGCCAAGGTGATCATAGCAGTCCAAAAATTAACAGCTGGATTTTGTTAGGACTGTTAGAAAATGTGATCTCACTTTTATAAACTATTATTTGACCATGTTCCTTTTTAACTTGAGTTCCATTAGTTGAATGTTGATCTTTTTAGTAATAGTCCTCTAGTAAAGTGTAAAGATTGAATTGTATTTTAGCAGGTAGATGTCACAGTAGCTGCTGCATATCTACCAACCTTGGGACCAGTTATCGCTGAATCCCTGAAGGATGGAAGTACACCTGTCCGCCTAGCTGCAGAACGCTGTGCTCTCCATGTTTTCCAGCTTACAAAAGGTTTTCTCCCTAGAAACAATTTTATATCACATTTTGAATCTTGATTTATTGTATGCCATGTAAGAACTGGATGTTGTCATACAAGAATATCCCTTCAATTTTTTTATTCAAAATAATGGTTTATGGTTCTCTATAAGAATGATTTACAAAACTGGGAGGTCCATAGGTCATCCCCTAAATAGAGAGATGTCCCCTTATTTTTATTAATGCCCCCCCATTGTTGGTGTGCACGTGATTTCCCTTCTAGGTTCTTTTCACACCTAGTTGGTTAAGTTTATTTAGAGCATTTGTACTTTCCTAATTTGGTGGAGATGTACACACATATGACTCCATTTCCTTTATCTCAGATTGGTTGTACATTTGCTTCTCTTGGTGGTTTATCCTATATATGCTACCCACCTCTTGCTCTCATATGAGCACACTCTCTCTTATATGCACATTGCATCCTTTGTATAGATTATAGTTATTTTATCATGTTTATACTCTTCTCTTTTTGTGATCACTTCTTAGGTATCTTGATCCTTGGATAGCTACCTCCTAGCTAATTCTAACATGGTATCAAAGAAGGAAATTGTCTAGAGTTCGTATTTAGAATTGCGATTTGTTGTGCTTTCTTGAAACTGAATGTCTTCTCTCACATGCTAGGATGATTTGGTAGAATGAGAAAGGTCGAGAGAGTAGATTCTAGGGGTTTTCTTATTTGGGGCTTTGTTTTGGAGTTTATTTTTGATGATTTGTGGAGCAGATTGGAGCTCATCATTGGTTTTGGAGCATTTAAGAAAGTTAGTTTTCCCTTTTAATTTGTCAAAATCAGACAAAGTAAGCTAGATCTACAAGGGTTGAAAAAAGGGTTGTCTATTGGGCATATGCAAATTACTCATCATTCAAAACATTTTGGGGAAAAATCAACCCTACCATTGTGTCTAAAAGGGCCAAGAGTCAATAGATAGACATAATATTTGTTGATTTTGCAGTAGTTGGTAGAAAGACAAATCCCCCCCCCCCCTCTTTCTCGTTCATACCGCTACGGACCACATGAACATATTGTTGAGGGTTGAAGGACGAGAACCCTCTTGGTTGAAGGAGTGATCTCACCCAAAGGTTGTATTTGAGCTTTCATAGTGGCATATCTTAGCGATAACAAGTTGGAAGGACATCGTAGTTGTTGTGAGTTCTATTATTGTATTTCTAGCTTGTAATTGCAGCTGTGTTGTCGTTATTTCCATCATTGGTGTATGTTGTTGTATTTCTAGTTGTTGTTGTTGCTGCTATAACAATGTTTATAATGTATTAGGGTCCTATCAATGCAAGAAATAATTTGCAACCTAATATTGTATTTTCATAGGCCCAATTAATAATCTAGGTAATTCATGTTAATGCATAAATTGTGTTTTGTGATCTAGGTTTGTGTTAGATTTGAATTATAGTTTCTACCTGTCCATCCATAAGAATTTCTATTTTTGTTCCATCCATTATAATATCTCTCATGTGTTATACAATCTTTTACCTTGTGACGAAAACGATTGCATGAATAACAATAGCCATAGAAAGAATGTTGGAACTTGGATGTATGTGCTTGGCTTGAAGGAAAGGACTTCTTGAGATTGTCTTTGGTAGGTTTAGAAGGAGTCTTTGTCTTCTTGCTACCTTCATTTCTGATAGAGCTTTTGAAAGTATCTTCGAGGCTTTTTGTCTTTCTTTCACTTGTCTTCTTAGGAGTCTTTTTGGAATCTTCCTTGAATGTTTGATTTTCTTTATAGCCAAGTCTTGTTTTATTTGATGGTGACCTTTGCCCATTAATGATGTCATCGAGGACTTTGGTGCTCTTTTCAAACTTGAGGTTTGTGTTCAACTTGGTGGTTGTCTTCTTGAATTCTTTCCTCACGGAAACAATTTCACTCTAACCTTTCACAACTTTATTCCTTTGTTCTCAGTTGGATTTTTACATCTTGAATTCTATTCTCTTCTTCAATTTGGATTTTCAAATTGATAATTGTTTGCTCTGCTTCCTTTATTTGATCTTTCAAATCAATGATCACCTTTTCAGATTTTTGTATTTTGGTCTTTGATTCACACTCTTCTTGAAATAGTAGCTTGTACTTTGAATTCTTCTTTCCAAGTTTCTCAATTTTTTCTATAGCGCGATAGAGTTCTTCCTCAAAACCTTCATCATCATCGTCTTATTCTTCTAAGTTCATATCAACATTCTCACCATTTTCTTTTGACTCCTCTTCTAAGTATATTTCTTTTCTTTCACTCATAGGATGGTTTTCTCTTTCGAAGTTATCATCTTTTGTTGCCAAGTGTGTTCTATTTGTCACTTTATTACTTGTATTTGGTGCTTTGTTATCAACATTGCATGTTATTTCCTTTTCCCTTATTTCTTGTTCTTTTTGCCATGTGTGCTTCCAAAATCTACCTTTTAGCGGTTAGGCTATCTTCGAAGGAACTGGCTTTGATACCAATTGATGAGCACACGATTATATTGAGAGGGGGTGAATCAATATAATTCAATCTTTTACTTTTTCAACTTAACAATCACAATAACATCAATTGCACAATATCAATAAAAAGAACACACGATTTACGTGGAAACCCTTATGAGAGAAAACCATAGCAAAATATTACTTTTTATATAAATCTCTTTTACAATCTTTGTTGGCACCAACCTACAAGAGAAATCAATCCCTTCAAATTCAATTTGTGAACACCAACCCACTGGAAACACCAATCCCCACTTTTTGCTTTTTTCTCAAAAGAACGCTTTTTTTTGCTTTTTAAAAAAATTAACTTTAATAACGTTTTCACTTTATAATATTTAACACTAAAGTAATATTAAAACATTACTTTATAACTTTGGTGTAAAAATTAAAATAATTCGAATCGTTTTAAGAAAAGCACCAAGAGACATCCGAAACAAAAACTGATCACACCAAGAAGCTACTAATGACAAGGGAAGATGCCTAGTGCTAAAACAAGCACTTACTAAAAATAGCCATGATCTCCAAGAAATGTGAACAACCCAGGTGGCCAAAAATGCAACAAAGGACATCACCACCATCTTGAAGACCAACAAATCACCAACACACCATTGGATGCTGAGAAAAGCCACCACTGAGCTCTCCAAGAACCTTGGAACTCTCCCTAGTTCACTTGGAAGCCTTCAAAAAACCATGGAAACTGGCTGATGCTCATGGAACAACATGGCGTAAAAATGGGTACAATTACACTTTGGCATCCCTGTCATCCACTATAGCATTGACTTATGCTAGCTATCGAAGGAGAGATCTTAGATTGCTTAATTGGCTAAATATGGTGACTCCATCAACCATCTTGAATATGAAAAGCTGAAGCTTTAGAGAAAATTTTGCATTAACCACTTTTGCTCCAAATAGTCTATTTAAATTATTGTAGATTTCCTTAGGTGATTTTGCTAGAACTATGTGATGTAACTTAGAATCAGAGAGAACAAGACCAATAATGGCTTTTGGCTAAATCATCTTTGCTCTACCAATCTAGTAATTTATTAGCACTTGTAGGCAGTTTCTCGCACAAGTTCTTGTGCATCAATTGCATTTGAATTTTTACTTTGTACGTGTGGAAGTTGAGATTAAGATATTTATCCAAGGGAATTTCCTTTTCTCGAAAACTAAAATTCCTTAGAAATTTTCTAAAAAATATTTCAAACCTTAGTAAAATTTTTAGAAGGAAAAATAGTAAATTGATGGTAGAGATCGTATACTTAGCAAAGAAATTTAAAACTCAAAATACTTGCAAATTGTGTCCTAGCCACGGCTAAAATTTGTGACTTCTATTTGCATCCATCAGAAATTCTAGTGCTGATGCTCTAGCCACATGATTAACAATCGAATATCAAAAAAATTATTCCCTAATCGCTGCACTCATGAAAATCCCTGAAAATCACAGCTCTATATTCTGAAAATCCATGAAAATTCCTGAAAATTGTCAGTGTCAATGTTGGCCACGATTTTTCTGAAAAGAACTGCAAATTTTTTGATGGAATTTTTGCCATGTGTCATGAAAACTGTAGGAAAAAAACACCCTCAACCTCCTTTTAAGAGCTGAAGAAATGCACTTTTAGCTACTTGTCTCAGGTTTTTGGTGTATTCTTTGTGTGCCCTCATGATTTGTGTCTTGCAATTCGCTATCCGTGACCCACAATTCTCTTGTGACTAACGTGATTTTTGTTAAAAAATGGCTGCAATTTTTGATGAAGTCTTTGTTTGCTATAACGTATTGGACTTGATTGTCCCCATTTTTGGGTTCTCTTGCTTTGCAGTTGGCATTGACCTTTTGGGTGTGTGTCAGCGTTATCAGAGGAGTTATTTGATGTTACCAGTGAGCTCAAATGGTCTAGAGGACCTGCATGAGACTTTCCAAAGTTATTCTTGGCTTTTGGTCTAAACCCCCCCATCTTCGTCCCGGAAACGGCCAAGGGGACGACAGCAGTGTACCATGTTATTTTGATTTTGATTTTCATATTGTAATTGAAAGAAATGTTAGAATATATTATTCTCTTTTTATTTAATGGTCAATGTTTTCTTTTTTTAGCTTTAGGCTGTTACTGTTTCTATAGTAACTATAGGTTGGTAGATAATTAATATCTATAGTGCTTTTATGCACTTCTTTATATTGTAACTTTTTCTCATGTTAATCCAAGACTTTTAAACCATTTACATGGTATCAGAGCCGTAAGAAAAAAAACCCTAAAAGTTCGTGTTTTATTTCTGCCAAAAATCGTGTTTTGTTTCCCTCAGAAAAATCTTCCCTTTTGCAAGCGATTTGGTCTTTTCTGGGCGCACGATTTTGAAAGCACGTTTTTTTTTTTTTTCCTTTCTGTGTGAGGGTTTTCTGACTTTCTGGGCGCTTTTATCTTTGTTTGCACGCGTTCCTGAGCTGAAAACATCTGCATTTTTATGGGATTTCAGATCTGAAAATCGCGTTTTTTCGCGTTTTTGCCTGATTTTGGGTGGTTTTTTTAGCAAAATCGTGGTTGCCCCTTCCTGCAACTTAGTCGCCTAGGGTTTGGCATCTCTTTTGCCAAAGTTTTGTGCAGATTCGAGCTGTTTTCTGCAATTTTTCTGGTCTTCAATGGCGGCCTAGGGTTTCTACAAGTTCGTCTAGGGTTTTGACCCTCTGTTTGAAGGTGGAAATTTTTTTCGTTTGCAGATTCCTTCTGGGTTTTTCGAGATCTCAACTGAGTTGGTCTTCAAATTTTCTGGGTACCTCGTTTTCTGTGCCTCAGTTTGAAGTCGATTTTTTTTTTTGATCGCAGATTCCTTTTGGGTTTTGCGAGATCTCAACTGGGTTGTCACTAGATTTTTCTGGGTACCTCATTTTTCGTGCCTCAGAATTCGTGTTGTCAAAATTTTCTGGGTATTCTTCCATCCTTCTGGGTTTTTATTTATCTTTTCTGGGTTTTCAATAAAACCTCAAAATCCGTGTTCGGGTTTTTGTATTTCTGTTTTCTTTGCATTATCTTGCCTTCACCTGTTTGACCACGAGGTACGTGATGGCATCTCTCACGAACATAATGCTTGAAAGCAGCCAAAAGTTCAACGGGAAGAATTACAACACCTGGAAGCAGTGCATGTTGACGATCTTTGAATATCGTTGTCTCGATCCAGTCGGCTTGAGGACCTCAACTTGACCCACTGTAGCCGGAAAGGATCAGGACAAATGGGATGAACGCAATCAGGAAGCCGTCATGCTCATCAATCTTTCAGTCACTGACGACCAGCTGCCACAAGTGCCGTCAGGAAAAACAGCTACTGAGGTATGGACAACCCTGAAGGATCTTCATGAAACGTCAGATAAGAGTTGTGCATTTTTTCTTAAGAACATGCTTTTTTCAATAATGATGGACGAGAAGCACACTACTCTTCAAGAGCATCTGACAAAGATCAAGGAGATTCGCGACCAGCTGGAAGCCATTGGACGAAAGATGGAGGAAGAGGACATGGTCGTCATTACTCTGAAGAGTTTGTCAAAGTCTTACGAGCATTTCATTGAGACACTCAATATTACTTCAACAGATGTTGACTTGAAGTTTCCAGACTTGTGTAACAAGCTTCTACAACAGGATTGTTGGAGACCAGTTTGGAAGCAGTGCCAGTTCGTCCTCCACAGAACAAGCGTTCTCTACCAAATCTTCTGCTAAGAACAAAGGGAAGGCTCAATCTTCTTAGCTGAAAGGCTCTGGTTCTTCTCAGGACAGCAAGAAGAAGAACGTTCAGTGCAATTTTTGCCACAAATACGGTCACATTAAGGCTGATTGTCGCACTCGGTTGGCTTCTGAACAAAAGAAGCAGGGAGGATCTCAACAGACTGCACATGTCGCCGAGCACACTGAGCAGAAAGAGTCTGGATTCTATGCATTTATGGCCAAGAGAACTGCAGATCCGGTACATTCTTCTGCCTGGTATATCGATTTAGGGGCTTCACGACATTTTACGCATCGTCAGGATTGGTTCACAAAGTTTGAACCCTTCTCAAATTCTGTCATTTTCGGAGGAGGAGAAGAGTACACAGTTGCTGGTAAGGGCACTGTCCAGATTCACTCAGGAGGAAGACATTTACTCTTTCTTGATGTCTACTATGTTCCAGGCATGGAACATAATCTCCTCTCAGTCAGTCAGATCATGCGGCATTCTCCCCAGTTAGATGTTTTCAGTTCGTCCACCTGCAGCATCGTTGATCGGGAGACTCGTACTACAATTGCTATGGGACTTGAGGATCACGGTCTGTATAGACTTGCTGATTCCGGTGATTCTCAGGAGCACGCTTTGGCAGCCCGAAGTACAACCATCAGCAAACTTTGGCATCAGCATTATGGGCACTTGAATGTGCACTACCTCTCTCAGTTATCTTGGGAGGGTCTTGTTGCTGGTCTACCTGAGATCCAAACTAAAAACCATGGAGTTTGTGGAGCTTGTCAAGCTGGCAAGCAGCATCGAACACCGTTCACGGATGGTGACTCTTGGCGAGCCTCCTAGGTACTTCAATTGGTTCACGCTGATGTATGTGGACCGATGAACACTCCTTCTGTTACTGGGTCCAGGTATTTTCTATTGTTTGTTGATGATTTCAGTCGGAAAATGTGGGTGTATTTTTTGAAACATAAATCAGATGTGTTCAGCACATTTCAATAGTTTAAAGCCATAGTTGAGAAGGAATCAGGTTCTCACATTGTTACTCTAAGGTCAGATAATGGGGGGAATTTTGTTCAGCTAACTTTTCTTCCTTTTGTGCTGCACACGACATTAAGCGCCAACTTACCACACCCTACACCCCTCAGCAGAATGGTGTCGTCGAATGCAGGAATCGCAACATTACCGAAATGGCTCGTTCTATGCTGGAGTACAAAAATGTACCTAAGAAATACTGGGCTGAAGCAGTCTACACTGTAGTCTACCTCCTGAATCGGTCACCTACACAGGCCATTAAGAAGATGACTCCAGAAGAAGCCTCGTCAGGATGTAAGCCTAAGGTGGGCCATCTGAAAGTCTTTGGTTCTACTGCTCATGTATGGATTCCAGATGCCAAACATGCCAAGTTGGACTCCAAGAGCCAGACACTTATGTTTACTGGCTACAGCGACAATCACAAAGCTTACAGGTTGGTTGATGTGGCGACAGATCGTCTTATATTCAGCCGTGATGTTGTGATTGATGAGACTACTGGTCCATTTATCCCTACTACTAGTCCTGCGGATCAGCCTACAAAGGTTCCTGATGAGGGTGTTCGTCTTCCTCTTGGTTCCCATGATGGGAGGGCTTCTGAGCATTCTGACTCTGACAATGAGAGGAGTTCACCCATGTGCCACGACTCAATTCTCGCTGTGAAATTAAAAACTTTCCAATTCTCACTTAAAACATGTAAAAGTAACATATAACAAAGATAATACAATAAAATTTCTTCCTTTCTTTATTGATAAACACATACAAGTTACAATATGTTTCCTCATGAATTTCATTTTCATTGCAATACAAATCAGAGTTAAAAAGTAATACAGCTATACATAGCTCGAAGTTTTTGCACAAATAGAAGTAAGAAGGTCCAGGAGTCCGTCCTCTTTTTCAAATCTTGGTACATTGGCCACTTTGGCCGTGGAGGAAACACCAAAGCCCGCCAACCACGATTTATAATGCTATCTCGCATATCATTTTGTAGTAAATGAACGGCCTCCTTCAAGAAGAGATTGGTAGGGTATCCTTTAACGATTACCAACTGAGCATAGTGCTGTGTCCTACACAACTAGAACCTTGGTATTTCACAATCTCGATCTAGTACTCGGATCACAATGAACTGACAGTGTAGTCTCAACTATCACACCCCTGGGTGGATGTCGTACCTTTCACTACTTTGGCCAAAGTATTCTCATTCAGTACTTCGAATGAAGGTCATCTATCATAAACACTACTCAGGGCCGATTTGACTTAAGGCTTCCTTACTCTACGCATAGGTTTGTCTTTCAATGGATGAAACCGTCATCCTAGACATTCTACAATCACACGAACCTACTAGAAATGAAAACAGTATTCAAGTGTCTTGTTTCAATCCTCCTAACTAGGAATTCTTTATCCTAGGAGTATTTAACTTATCTCAGTTATCCTAATAACTTAAGCTAAAAGACTTCACTTGATTCTGCCATCATTTCGATCCTAGTAGATATAATAAGTACGTTTACGTATTCTCCATATATAGAGATCATACTCAACATGCAATAACCATTCAAAATGCAAATAAATCTTTCCCTTTTATCTTTTCCATTATTTCGTTTTAACGCAAGAGAAATAATCTAATCCCTTAAGCTCTTTATCCAATTAATCTCTTTTTCACAATTTCCCCCTAATTATTGAATCCTTTTCACATTTTCTTCTTAAATGAATTGCTTTAAATATTCATCAAAACAGTTCTTTCCTATTAGAGCTAATTGAAAACAGCAATCACAAGATTAAAAAGGAAACAACACTTCAATAAAAATTATAACGTAGGAGGATTCATGCCTGTTTTTAAAACTTCTCCTTCCAAATTTGCTCTTCTAGATTCTCCTAAAAATACGCTTCCAGGGTTTAAGCTAAATATGGCTTCTTTTATGATAGTATTTCACTCTATAGTGAACTCCTATAACTCTTCTCTCAGACGTGTTTCCACCACTCAATTCCTATTCAACAATACAAATTTCTCACTTTAAACTCAAAATGGCTTAATTCACTATGACTGGTAAATGCTGGAAATATTTTACTGTGCTTATCAAACTCAGCATTACAGGAAAACTCAGGCAGTACAATGAAATGGAATATGGAATGAAAAATACTAAACTCAGATTCTTCAAAAGTGTGTTCATAATGAATGGAAGGGCGTCAATATATAGGGCCCGAAATGCAACGGATTCCACCAATGGAGGCATGTGGATTGACATCTATGTGCTCAGAATTAGTCAAAATGCTAGATGGCGGATTCTTAAACCCTTATTCATCAAATTGAAGGTGATTCGACTTTTCTTTCAAGCCAGCAAATGAAGAATTTTTCGACTCTCACATGGCGGATCGACAGCTCAAGACATCCTTCAGATTTTAGGTTAATTTGATATAAATGTTTTGAAAAATTCGTTCTAGGAAAAAGTCGAGCCTACTATACTTCCACGTCGCCATTTTTGATGCCCTAAGAATAGTGTCGGCCATTATTCATTGACCTATTCTCTGTCTGCGCATTTCAGACGCGTTTTCTTCCTGCGCGTGGCTTTTTCACGCGATTTTCATGATTAAAACGTTTCTTTCCTCTTTTTAAATATTTCAAATGTTCATTATAAATAATTCGACTTCTCTTTGATTTGATTATCTCAAACAAAAGGCACGATTTTCCAAAATGAGATTAAAATCAAAATATTTCACTATTGCTAAAGGATTTAAATCCTTTGTGTTCAATTTTTATTCTTCTGTGTCAATTTAATTTATACATTTCACATTTTAACCTTAATCATTTATATATTTAATCATATATGTATTTTAATTAGGTGTAATATTTCTAAATATATAAATATATATATTTTCCGACATTATATCGTGATCTATATATATATTTATATATATGTAAATTTTACCTTAATATTAATACATATATTTAAATATATAAATATATAATACATTTACATTTATGTATTTATGTATATATATCCATAAATATAACCACATTGTTAATATATACATTAATACATAAATATTTATGTAATTTTGCTAGGCAATATTATTAAATATTATTTTCACTACAGATATCAGACGGAATGTGTACATATATACACCTGTATGTACGTATGTATGTGTACATACATGTCGACACATGTGTATGAGCATATCCATCTGCTTAACGTACACATGTATTGATATGTCTGTACATATAAATACATGTTCACAATGTATAGATGTACGTGCGTTCCCATTCAATCATTAACACATAACATTCACATCATTCATACTTGGGTCATTGTATAGCAAGTCTAACGTTTAAACAATCACATCCCCTAAAGCATAAAGAAGTGAATTCAGAATCCTTATGGTCAATAAACAAGCCTACGGATGACTTACCGTTATCTCGACAAACAGACTTGGCTTACTCAATCTATAGTATGTGTGTGTATGCTCAATTTGGTAATC
>VDFB02292068.1:0-29930 GCA_007258455.2 Sequoia sempervirens
AAAAATGTAAATATGTAATTAAATGAACAAACAGAACTTATAGGGCACGAGAGATGGGCTTCAATAATAAACAGATCAACCTGACTGAATAAATACGAAACCCAAAGTCAAACACGAGCCGACCCCAAAATTCAACAATGCCCACTACAAGAAAACCTCAAATCACCATGCAAGCAAACGGAAGGGCGACGAATACATACCATGGACCAAGACAGGCAGAAATCAAGCTCAGAAAATTAATCCACGTGACAACACGTCCAAGCCACGAGATACTGGCAGCAACACTCAAGCAATTCACGCGCAAGCAAACCAAGATCAATCCTCAAAGCTCAAGCGCAAGTTCTGAATCGCTAGAGCAGAAAACGAGGAAGCAATCGAAGTTGGAATGAATCAGAAAATGCCCTAAATCGACCTTATACCCGCCTGAACCAAGGTACCTCAGCCATTAATGCACGAAAAGACGTTTCTGACAAGTCTGGAAACCCGAGCCCAAGTGGAATTTCGGAGAATCCCAGAATGCGCGGAGACACGGATTCTGCGGAAATGCAGAAACCGGGGAAATCAGGAAGATCGGGACTTTGACGGAATCCGGGAAAATCTGACTGGACCGGAAAATCCCGAAGTTAGGCAAAAACCCAGAATCGGAGAATCCGGCAAGAGACGGACAAGGAACCAGGGCCGGAAAAATCCGCTAGAGGCAGAAAATCCCGGATTTAGGTGAAAACCCGGACTTAGCCAAAAACTCAATTTCAATCAACTGCAACCCCAAGGCAAGGGCAAAGCCAGCAAAACCAACATGTCAAGACCCCAAAATGATAAATCCAATAAAATCAAAGGTCAAAGACACCAAAAAAAAAAGGGGTCCCCACTCCAAGTGGGGCGTGTGTGCAAAAACTGCACAACAAATGGCGACTCTGCTGGGGAAATGCTTCTGAGCATTTCGATGACAAACTGGAATCAAGAACCCAGAACTCTGGTTTCAGCTCAAGTACCTAGCCGTCACCCTAAGTTAAAGCAAAGAAACTCCCAGACATTCAAACATTCCTATACCAGGGTCCAAGTGTGTGCAGGTGCATATATTACCCACCTTCAGTTGCAAAGAACCAGACTTGGTATGAACAGGCTACGTAAAGATTCTGACCCTAAAAGTAACCTGGATAGAGCCTCGCTGCCAGCCAGGCGTCTATAGCCCTGACGAGGTTATCACTGTGATACTCCTGAACATAGCTCTACTGCCGGCCAGGCGTCTATAGCCTCGGTAGAGATATTCAGATCCCCCTGATGAGTTGAATATACATTTCTTTTCTTTTCTTTGCTCTTTTTTTTTTGTTTTACGAATATTTCTTTTTACTCAACTTATTCAACCCGCGAACAGCGAAGTTCACACTCAGGGCTGAGAACCACAGTGGCACTAGAGCAGAAGAAGATTTTTCGCCTGTCCAGACCTTATAAGGACCTTTTACAACTTCAGGTATATTTAAAGATTAAAGGTATAAGACCCCAATACATTCCTATTCAGACTGACCAGAAAATCTTCGCCTTACCACAAGGACAAGTGACATAGGCAACGAAATTCATACCATAACATTCTGGAAAAAAGATTAAAGTTTGTAAGGGAAATATCAAGAACATTGGACCTGCTTTGTCACCATTATCATACAGATGCACTCAAAATCCCACAAGGAGATAAGACCAAAAGCAAGAGCAACGCAAAGCAAAACCAACAAACTAAAGCAAACCTACTCTAACCAAACGAAACCAGCAAAGCGAAAGGGAAACCTACCCTAACCAAAACAAGCAAAGCAAGCAAAGAGAGCAACCTAACTAACTATTTACAGGGCAAAGAGCCGAGAACAACTCAAGACTGGAAATAATGTTTAAGATACTGCCCATTAACAGGCAGTGGTATGTCTTCTCCCGTGAGAATTCTCAAATGAAAGGCATTATCTCCCAGAATTTCAGCAATCTGGTAAGGACCAAGCCATAATCTATCAAACTTACCATGGCTACCTTTCTGATCATGCGGCTTATCCCAATACAGGACAAGGTCAGAAATCCTAAAGGCTTTGACTTTAGCTCTCCTATCAAACCATCGCTTGACTACCCCCTGGTGTTTGGCGAATCTTTCAAGGGCATTATCCCGTTTTTCCTCAAGATGCAACAATTCAGCTAATCTCGCTTCCCTTCTATCACCCTCATCATAAAACTGGTTGATAAACTGCAGAGTTGGGATTTTAAGCTGGATAGGGAAAACTGGTTCCAGACCGTACACTAAATGATAAGGAGAGGTACCAATGGAGGACTTAACCCGAGTACGATCGGCCCAAAGAGCAAACCTAAGCTGGGTATGCCAATCCTTTTGGTTCCTCTCTAACAGTTTTCGGATAACAGTCAACAGGTTCTTATTAGAGGATTCAGCTAGACCATTCCCCTGGGGATAATAATTAGATGCAAACTTAACAACAATGCCATGATCAAAAGCCCAGTTTGAGAATTTCAAAGATGCAAAGGCAGGACCATTATCACACACAACAGCAAAAGGACATCCAAACCGATTGAGAATGGCAGATTCTAAGAAATCGATTACTACTTCTGACGTACACTGCCTACAAGCAAATGCTTCAGTCCACCTTGTAAAGTAATTAGTAATGGTGAGGATATACCTGTGTCCAGCAGAAGATGGTGGATTGATAGGGCCGATGAAATCCATACCCCATTGAGCAAAAGGTTTTACCTCAATAACAGACTGGAGCGGAAGTGCTGCACACCTTTCTCTTGTTGCTGCAGTCTGGAAAATGTGACAGGTCCGTACATGCTGATGAACATCCTTGAACAAAGTAGGCCAGTAGTACCCTGCCCTCAAGATTTGATTCGCAGTGGCAATGGCAGAACCATGACCAGTGCCATATTTCTCATGAAACTCATTTATTACTCTCTCAGACTCCTGCCTCCCAAGGCACCTCAAATAAATACCTTCGTGGTTCTTCTTGTATAGGACAGCTCCTTTCAGCATGAAACCATCACTTTCCAGTCTCAAGGCTCGCCTCTGTACTGCATTAAGATGACCAGGAGCTCGCTGATTCAGCAAATAATAAACTATATCATCATACCAGCCATCTGGGGAAACCGCTCCAACATCATAGTTACAGACAGACAACTCAGGGCCTATCTCTGCCATGGTCTGGGTGAGTCCCTGTCCTCTTACCAGTTTCATGGGCTGGATCTCAATGTCAAACTCCTGAAGCATGGTTACCCATTTAGCTCTGCGCTCCCCTAACTCATTCTGCATCAACAATAACTTAACTGCAGAATCAGGAACAATTGCAAACACCTTGTTTCTGAGGATATAGTGCCTGAATTTCTTTACTGCTCGGACAAGGGCATACGCTTGCTTCTCCACACATGGGTATTTCAACTCAGCATCCTTCAATGGCGTACTCATGAAAGCGATGGGATGCTCATTCCCCTCATCAGACTTTTGTGTCAGCATTCCAGCACATGAGTGGTCTGAAGCAAAGGAATAGATATAGAACGGTTTACTATAATCTGGACTCACCAACACTGGAGCGTCAGCAATGGCTCTCTTAATCTCTGCAAAGGACTCCTTCGCTTCTGCAGTCCACTCTATCTTGGCATATTTCTTTAACATGGTATTTAGTGGCTTGACAATCTTAGCAAATCCAGTAATGAATTTCCTGACAAAATTAATCTTACCAAAGAAAGATTTCATCTCTTTCTTACTGGCAGGCGGCTGAATTTTTAGGATGGCTTCCACTCTCTCTGGATCTATAGCAATGCCTTTCTCTGATATCACATGGCCCAGCAGTTTGCCTTCTGTAACTCCGAAGATACACTTCTTGGGATTCAAAGAGATGCCGAATTCCCTGCACTTCTAGAACACTTTACGCAGATCTGAGATATGATCCCCTCTGTTTTTGGAGAAAACAGTCAGATCATCCATGTAAATGATAATGCACTTTCCTATGATGTCCTTGAAAGCGATATCCATAGCTCATTGAAACGTGGCTCCTGCATTGATAAGCCCAAATGGCATCCTCCTGTAGGCGAAAGTTCCCCACTTGGTTGTAAAGGAAGTCTTGTGTCTGTCCTCATACTGGACCATCACCTGATTATATCCTGAATAGCCGTCCAGAAAGGACATCATTTGCGATCCATTAACCACTTGTAACACTTCATCCAACGAGGGAACTGGATAATTATCCTTTTCAGATGACCTGTTCAGATTTCTGAAGTCAACACAAAGCCTAATTTCACCGTTCTTCTTTCTTACTGGAACCAGATTAGCCACCCAAGTAGAATGCCTGACAGGAAATATGATCCTAGCGGACAGCAGTTTCTGAACTTCCTTCTGTATGAGTGGCTCCAACAGCGCATTAATAGGTCTCTGCCTCTGTCTAAAAGGCTTAGCACCTAGCTTGAGAGGTATAGTGTGAGTTATGATGGATGTATCATAAGTCTTCAAGTCTTCATAACCCCAGGCCACTATGTCTGGAAAGTCGTATAGGGCTCTGATTATTCCCTGTCTTTCTTCAGGAGTACAAACCTTACCAATGAAAATATTTTTCACAGCATCTTCAGTGCCCACATTGTGAGTGTCACACTGCCCACTGATAGACTCTTTCTTAGATTCCTGTTCTTGATCTCTGATTTTGTCCATATCGAAAATTCTCTCCAGCTGTACCATTCCTCTTGGAATAGTATTGGACTTCAAATTTAGCACACCTTCTAGGTCCAACTCTGCTTCCTGAGGTTCTGTTTCATCGATGATCTGTGAAGAAAAAACATCTGTGTTCGTGATAAAGTCAAGGATATGTTTATCATCCTCAAACACCTGAAAGTTAGTCACATTGTCAGGGACTGACGGGACAGGAGTTAATTCAACAGTAAACTTCTTCAATCCTGATAGGGACAGTGGTTGCAAGGTACTGGCCGCTTGAGCTAGAGAATCAGCAGTTTGATTCTTCTTCCTTGGGATCAATTGGATATTAAAAGCGTCGAACCCCTCGATGAGGTCCCAAACTTTATGCCTATAGTTGGTCATCCTTCTGTCGTGACAGGCATACTGCTTTCTTATTTGTTTGACCACTAATTCTGAGTCACCAAAAACTTGTAGGACCTTGACCTTTTTCTTGAGTGCCATAAGGAGTCCGTGAATTAAAGCTTCATATTCAGCCACATTATTTGTACAATGAAATTGGAGTCTATGAGCTGCGAAGAAACTCTTACCTTTGGGACTTATCAATTCAAATCCAGCTCCAGCCCCTTGCTTGGACTTAGACCCATCAAACTTGAGAGTCCAGTATCCCGCAGTGGTGGTCTTCTTCATTTTGTCTTTTGGCTTGTCAGTATTAGAGGTTTCCTCAGCCATAGCAGGTTTCTGATTTTCATACTTTGCTTGCAGATTCTGCTCATCTGTGCTAGCTACCCGAGATGGATTCGTGCTTTTGTACACTTCTTTCACTACTGTCTGACACAAGCAACACTCAAATTCTGAGTGAGAAGCATTGTGGACTCTGCACCAATTCGGCAAGAGTAACTCCTTAAAACTTGTCTTCTTTCCTAAGTGAGTTTGATTCTCCGCGCATTGCTTGATGAAATCTTGGAAATTGTCCAGTAAGCTAATCTATCTATCCTCAGGTTCTTCTTCTTCCTCAACTGATTCTGTTAGGACCTCAACAAGACTCGACCCTGTTTCAGTGTCCACTGGCATCGTATGCAACATCAGCACCTCTTCTACATCTGATTCTTCATATGGGGCGGATAGCAAGTAGTTTCCCATTCCAGCTTCTGATATGAGACCCTCGGTCGAAGTCTTTTGGTACTCTGTTATCATGTACTTCATTCTAGACTCCCTCTCAATCCTTATCTGATTAGGCACTCCCTTCCAGGGAAGCCACATGTGAGAGTGGTCAGTGGACACATACCCATTCAGGGCTTTGGTGAACTCTCGTCCTAGAATTAAACCGTATGCATCAGGAATATCAGCCACTTGAATGTTAATAACCTGCTGGATTCTTGGATCAGAGGCTATCTGCATCTGGATCATGTTGAGTTCCCCTACTACACTCACTTCGGTTCTGTCCAACTGAGTGACCTTCTTCTGGGAATCAGTAGGTGTAATTCCTAGAGCCCTACAAACTCCAAGGGGCATCACGTTGGTAGACGCACCAGAATCTAACAAACAATTGTGAAGGTTCTTACCAAAGATTTGGACTGATATCAGAAATGGTGGAGTCTCCATCTTCCCTTGAAACAAGGTAGGCTGGGTATCTACCTGAGCCACTTGAGTCCTATCCTTTTCTTTTCCTCTATCTCCAGGGGGTAGATTAATCCTATTCTGTGTCTGACTTTGGGTGTTCTTAGGCTGAAAACTGGAGGTCTGGCTGATATGCTCACCAGAAGATTTGTCTGATGTCTTTGGATTTGCATTGTAAGTACCCAAGACAACCTTTCTAATTGCAGGAAACCTCAACAGTTCAAAAGCAGAAAGGTTTACCTTTAATTTCTTGAATTCCTCCGCGACATACGAAGCCATCTGTTCTTCACTCATGTCAGTGGAGACCTCCTTAGGTGGCTCCTCTGCCTTATCCCTGCTTGCTTGAACAGTCCTTTCCTTCTGTGGTTCTGCTTGAGGTTTTCTATCTTTCGAAAGGTACTGCTTGGAAACCTATGGATAAGATGGATTATTGCTCGCATTAGGATCTGGAGGGGTACTAAAGTTATTGGGAGGAATGGAAGTGGTGAAGGGCCCTCCAGGCTGTGGGCGTCTGTGAGGCATATCCCTCAATCCCTGTCTCTGAAACATCTGAACTTCTTCAACATAAGCTTCGTCCTGATCCAAGGGACCATCGTCATTTATATTTCCTTCGTCAAACAACCGGGCCACCTCATCCCCATTACAAATCTGATCTGTTTCATCACGGGAATCGGGTTCTTCTGGCATATTTTCCTTGCTGGCTGGAAAAGGAGCATGATTCAATACCAGCACAGGAGAATCATAGGAGTTAGAGGGGACAATCTCCTGTCCATTAGCGTTATTTTCCACCTCATACTGAAAAATGGAGGCTGCAGTTTGAAATTCTGGACATTCCAGTTCTGAATGTTGGCTTGTCTTATGGAGTCTGCACCATCCTGATAGGGCTGCCTCTGCCAAATATACACTGTTAGGAGGTTTATCTTGGCTGAATTTTTTATTCACAGATTGATTAACAATCTGATTGGCTGGCTGATCCAATGGAGTAGGAACTCCTCCATTATTAGGCCCTGTATTCCAAGTTCTGTTTTGTCCTTGTGGTGGCCTTTTATCAAATCCTGATCCACTTCCTTGGCCTCTATCAAAATTCTGCCTCCTTTCATTATTGAAACCTCTGTCATTGTTGTAACCCCTATCCTGGTTATATCCCCTATCATTGTAGATCCCTCTGTCATTACGCTGTCCCTTGTCAAAGTTATGTCCTTGTGAGAACTCCCTGTTCTGATTAGATTGCATTCCCTTCTGAGCAGCTTGCAACTGACTATTCTTATTTCTCAGGTAAGTCACTTCCAGATTTAACTTCTTGATTTGTTCAGCCATTTCATCAATTCTCTCCCTATTAGGATCTTGGTAAGGGATCTGGTTCGGGTTACTCTGAGGGGGAATAGGCATTGTGGCGGATCCCAAAGACTGGTGCAGCACCTCAGAATTCTGCAGGTAAGCAGGGAAGCTATTCTGCTGTGACTGATACATGGGTTGGTTCACTTGTTGTTGAGGGAAGTTTGTCATAGGAGAGATTTGGTTCATGGGATGACCAGGGTGTGGTACTATGGGTAATTGGGGAACTGGGTTCATAATTGGGGTATGATTGGTGAGAGCTTGATTTACTGCCTGAATCTGGTTGGGATGTGCAACTGGTCCCAGAGAAGGCAATGGCCCCGTCAAGTGCTGTCTCAAGTCTGTGCTAAGCTTGACAGCCTCCGTATAAGCATCTGTCAAGGTGGCTGGAGGGTTAGGTCTCCATTTCAGAAAGGTTGCCGTTAGACTATCCAGAGCTTCATAATATACTCCCAGGGCAGTACCATCATCTAGGACATATGGGTCTTGCAATCTGGTGAACGCACGGTGGAATCTATTATTGAAACTGGCTATGGGTTCGTTGACTTCTCTCTTGACTTTGATAAATTGCAGGTATAACTCATTAGCACTGATGGGTATTCGGAACTTTTGCAGAAAGGTCTTTTCAAGGTCACTCCAATTCTGAATTGAGCCAGCAGGGAGATGGTTGTACCAATAAAAGGCTTCTTCACCCAGGGAATAAGGAAATAACCTACAAGCAACATCTTCATGGACAATTCCTCTGTCTTTAAGGCAAGTTTGGAAAATCCTTATGTGTTCTTCTGCAGTTCTGTTCGGGTCATTCACATGGAATTTCGAGCAGAAATGCTCAGGATTTTTGGGCATTACATTATAAGCACCGAAGGACAAAGGTGACGGATTATTGGCAAGGAAAGCCATTGGTAAGAGCGGGGGTGGAGGTTGTGGTTGGTTAATGGCAGGTTGGGGCTGTTGAGGGGGAACCTCTTCAGGAACGGGTATTGCTTCAACCTCAGGGTGAGAAGATATGGACGATGTTGGTGAAGGGATAGGTAATGATGATACTCCCCTATATGAGGATGTGGATGATGTTGGTGATGGAGCGGGCGATGATGATTCTCCTCTCCCTCTAGTCCTTCTTGACCTATTGGGAAATTGAAGCTCCTCTAAATCTTCCTCTCTGGTGATGGATCTGGTATTTCTCCTAAATCTCTCTGGAGAGATGGCATTCAAGAAACGATCTAGTGTGCTCATTCAGGCCCTCCTTCTAGCGCCAATCTGTTGATGGTGTTTTTTGCACAGCAACAACTCAGACAGAAAATGATATTCTATCTCTCTTGAAAGATAATCTCCAACAATAAATTGTTGAAAATCACCCCAAGGTCTCTCGGGTGTTAGGTCATAACAATGCATAAAACAACTCAGATGAAATGTGAAATTGCTGGTAATCACAATCGGACCTTACTACAAGCAGACTGAACCCTTTCAATTTATCAGATCTGACAATATGATGATCTTGAATCCTAAGTCTAACCGAATAATAAAGAAATTGCAAAAGATAGGGATGCAAGGAAAGTGATAAGATCTAAATTACCGAAAGGACAAGCACTGCAAATGACATATATCTAGAATGGACCTATCTCAAATAACCAATTCCTGTTTGACCCACAAAGCAATCTTACAGGAACAGTGCAATCTTCTGAGGAATACAAATTTTCAAATCATAGACTTGCATCTACAACCGAACTTAAGCACATTTGAATATATGGTCCAGGTTGACTGCACCAGCCTACTACAATCAGATAGTTACTGGGAGTATAGACCAAAGATAGCTACCGACATTCCAAATATGAAATCACATACACCATTTATCCAACTAAACTAATTTATTTCTGAACATTAAACCCTAGATCTTCAAGCAATATAAAAGATAGAACAAAAGAAACATGCGAGATGAGATAACACAAAGGATTTCACCAGGAAAACCACAATGCCTTCAATTGTATTAATCATCAAATGCTGCAACAATTCAACTGTTCTGAATATGATATTTGCTTCAAGAAATTCTAAAAAAACTCTAACTATTGCTCTTGCTAATCTCTACTATCAAAATCTTCTGAACTGAACCCTTACAATGAGGCAAGAATGCCTATTTATCAAATTTTCCCCCCAAAACATGTCGGCCCAGCCAAACATTTTTAAAAATAATCAAACCCGCCAAAACAGGTCGGCCAAGGAAACAAACTAAGGCACACATTTAATGCCATCATCCAAGTCGGCCAAGGCACAGTCTCCAAGGAAGTCCGGTCCAATGCATGCCCTATGATAATAGGGAAGCACAAATCTTGAGGTAAACATTAACCGCTGCTTCCTTTGTCTTTCCTCCGCGCTGGTGACCCTTGGACCTTCGAGAAAACTCCCTCCAGCTCAGCAACAGGTGGCAATGGCAAAACTTTGAGCCGGCATTTAATCGAATCAATCCCTTCATTGGACCGCTCAATGGTTTTCTTCCAATCCTTTCTGCTGGTCAGGTATCTATCTATCACTGCCAAATATGTAGCTGCATCATCAAGCATATGGCCAGTGACAACCTCATCAGAATCCGGGGCATAAACCTCATGCCACCATTCCTTCAATTGATCTAAACTTAGGTACTTAGGAGCCATCTTATTCCTCCCTGTCATTACTTCAAAAAATGCAATGCAACCATCATAGATTGCAGTAAGGTCGGCATCAATGGTTTTTCTTCGTTTCTGTATCTTTTTCAGGCCTCCCTGCCTGATCTGTAATGCCTCGAACCATTCCCATGGTTCATCCAATCTGGTGGAGGGGAGAATTCCATCCTTGCCCAATTGTTCCTTGCCATGCCCTAGAATAATCTTTATCTTCTGCAGCAGGGAATCGACATCATTCTTATCCTGAGAAAGGATGCTTTCCATCAGCTCTTTTCCTCGGACTGCATCCTTGCCAACAGACAGGATCTCCTTAATAGCTTCATCCCCTTGTGTCCGAACACTCATCAACCAGTCTGTGGTAGCTTGTGTGGAGGCCTTCATCTTCTCTATGCCAGAGATCGTCTCCTTTGGCAGAAATCCAGGAGTAGAAGAGGAGGACGGATGGAGGGACCGTAGAGGTTTCATGACCTCTTCTAGGCTTTTCCTCAACCTTTCATTTTCCCTTTTCAATTCTTGTTTTGTCTAAGTCTCCCTCTTCAATCTGTCTACAATTACAGCACTTGACCCCTCGAATTCCTCAATGTCTTGCTCTAGGGAGGCCGGCCCAAGGTTAATGGTTTGGACACTGTAATCCTGGCCTGCTACCTCATCTCTTGTTTTATCTGCAACAGGGGTGGTGATGTGGACTACACGGTTGTGCACTTCATCCCTTTCTACCCGGGAAATTATCCTGGCAGCCTTCTTCTTCTTCCCCTTACCAATCTGGGATAACATTGCATCCCAGTCAAGAGGAGTGTCCTCCACTATCACCTGTTTCTTCCTTGCTATTTCCTTTTCTAACCAGTCCGGGGCTACAGGGTCTGTCCGGATTCCTTCTGTGTCAGTTTTCCCCGGGTCCTCTGTGGCTTTCTCCTCTTCTGCTACTGTCACCTCGACTTCTTCTTCAGTTGTTGCCTTGTCATCTTCTTTCTTCTTAGGGGTCTCCTTGCTCTGAACAGCCTCCTCAATTCCCAATTCTGGAAACACTGGTGATGGAGTCCGAGCAGGCAGGCCTTCCTCCGGTTCTGGCGATCCGGCGGCCCTTCTCACTCTTCGGAGAATCCTCGTACTGTACCAAGGGAGAAGTGTGCCTTTCCTCTGTCTCTGCATCGAGCTCAGCAGCCTCACTGAATAATGCCCCTTCTTTAAACGGCTCTGCCTCTCCGCTGATTTCCTGTTCATCCGGATTCTCCGGTTCTGTTACACTCTGTGGAGGAGAGACAGGCTTGTCCTGTTCAGTGGCTGGCAATATTGGAGAAGAATCCTTTGGCTGTGCAGCATCCTTTGGGGAAGGAGTTCTGGATCTTCTAGTGTATACTTTGGTCTTCTCCCCTCCGGAGCTTTCCACATCCACAATTGGGGTTTCATCCTCTGAAGTCGTCTGGCCTTTCTTCTTCGCCACCCTTGCAGTTCTGGCTTTCTTGGGCGGTGGAGGAACATCTTCTTCTTCAGCTTTCTCCGCCTCCTCCTCGTCCGAGGACTTGCTGATAGTCAGGGTCTTCCACCTGCGTTTGTCGATAGGTTTCCTTTTTGCTGCAGGTTGAGTCCCCTTAGGACTTCTAACTTTGATTTTGAAGGGAGAGGCCTTGGCTGTCTTCCCTTTGGGGTCCTCTTCCCCGGATTCTTCAGAGGTGGACATGGGGTTGAGATTCCCCATCAGGTCAAAAGTGAAGGGTACATTGGAATTTTCCAACACCCATACCTCATGTTTGATCCAAGCAAAGGTAAATTTTAGCACTGGAGCCATTAAGCCTTCCAACTCTGTCACCTCAGGCTCATTCCAATCAATATCTGCTACTGACTTATCCTTAATGGGCTCATATGCGTGGTCCTGGACCAGTTTTCCATCATCTTCCAGCTGATCCGGAATCAGCTTCACATTGTATTGCCTAATTGCCTCTACTGGCAGCCGGGAATACCTTTTCCTTCGTGCATCAAGGTCATCCTTGATGTTGACCCAGTAGTCCTCCAAGTCCTCTTTGTGCCTGTATTCCTGGGTAGCCCTTTTCTGTGCCCCTCCGGTGATGTCAAAATTCATTCTCTTTGAATGGAAAGAGAATCCATAGGCGGCCAATTCCTCACCTGCAGTGTGAGCTGATTGAATGGAAGGGCACATCACATCCACGCCAATCCCAAGAGGGAAGTCACCTCCAAAACTAGTTTTATGTTTCTCCCTCTTCACCACCGTATCGAACTCACAAATTTGTCTTACGACCTCCAGTAGCACTATGTGATCAGTGGGATACCGGGGCAGTCTGTAGGGAGCAACGGGGCATCCATCAATCCGGAGATAAGTGAAAGTGGGGAACTGGATGAACCAGGCCCCGTAATTCTTAATCAACCCCTTAGCCCCATCGGACAATCTAATGTGCTCCGCATTCTGAAGGGTCCGGGTAATGTGCATAGTGAAGGCATCATTGGCCCTCCTATAATCTTCGTGTCCGAGGTGCAATTCCGGATAGACCTCATAGATAATGTCTTGTCCAACGGTTCCCGCCGGAGTCAGTCCCTTGTAGGGGTAGGAGATGGCCAGTATATATATGACATAGGAGGACATGGTAAACTTCTTTCATTCTAAAACATTCATCAGTTGCCTTTCTATTTCTGCACTGATAAGTCCTGCCCAGTGGTAATTCGTTCCTTGACCTATCTTGGTGATCACATGGACCATCCAATTTTCCAATACCCCGGCAGTTTTAAGTCTGGCCACCCTGCTCAACAGTGTGATGGCGTTATAGATATCCAACCTGAACTTCACCCTGTGCAACTGTTTGGGCAATTTAGAGTGGTGAGATTTGGGCTTCTCAAGCCATGAGTTGATAAGCTGTTGAGCCTTAACTAGCTCGTTCTCATAATATGTGCGAGCAGTGTCAATGTTTAGGGCGCAGACCGAGGGGAGATCCGGCATGCTGAAGGCCCGGGCAATGGAGGCTGGACTGAAATTTGCCAACACTCGTCCCTCAGTGCTAACTACCATCTGTGTGTCAAAAGCGTACTGCCTAGCACACTCCAAAATCAGCTCGTAGCACTGGACTGCTGGAGGGAACCCTGCCACACGTACCAACCCTGAGTTCATCATCCCTTGCCTCAAATGCCGACTGGTCCTTCTCAGATGTTCTTTGTTTGAATTCCTCATAACGCCAGGCACCAACATTTGTATCGGACACATCCGCCCACACGGAGGATATCTTACTCTCTGGGACCTAACTCTTCATGTCCAATCTCAATTTTTCTGTCTCAGAAACTGCAGATGCCCCCGCACCACCTTTGGACTTCCCAGCAGCAGCTTTGCTTGATTCGGCCTGCACATCCAAGAATCATTGTTAGAATTCAATTATTAAGCTCATATCAATCCAAAAGGTTAGCATACATCATATAAATCCATTAAAACCAAATGCCCATTGCCAATCTTCCGAGATCCGGAGAAATCAAATAATCCGAAAAAATCGTATAATCCGGGAAAATACATTCGGGGCGGAATTCTGGAGAAATCCGACCCAGACGGACTCCTGCTGCCAAAGCACTATTAGCCATGTAAATCATTAATACGCTCGGAAATCAAAGGAAAATCATTAATTTTGCTCATTGGCAATCAAGAAATAGGCATTAACAAACATTCCATCAATCCTATCACCGAAATATGCAAAAGAACGCGACCAAACAGGAAATCCGGAAAAATCCGAATGGGACGGACTTTCGCGGACAGCGTCAAATGCACCAGAAATTAACCCTGTCCGCGGAATAAAAGGAAACCGGGAAAATCCAGGAGACCGGAAATTCCGCGGCAGCCTCGGAAACCCGAAAAATGGCAAATCGTGCACCAAAACAGGAGTAATCACAAGATCTCCAATACCTAAGCTCGAATGAACCCAAAACTGACGACAATCACCAGACTCGAATATGCAAAGGGTTCCAACTCTCAGAAGCACTCAAAGGAAGGATCCCATACTAAAATGACGATGCCCTAAATCGAACAACCACATATCCGCCATTAAAACCAGAGCAAGCTTTTAGGGTTAAAATATCAGTTCGGGATTTACCTAAAAGCCCTCTAATCCTCACAGGACGGGGAAGCCGACACGAAACGAGGCGAAAGTCATTCAAACACAAGATCAAATCATCGCGTTAACCGAAACACCAAGGAAACCCTAAATTCGCATGGTAACACATTCCGCACCCAAAACAAACATGCAACACGACCCAGAATTCCGTCGAAAATGTAAATATGCAATTAAATGAACAAACAGAACTTATGGGGCACGAGAGATGGGCTTCAATAATAAACAGATCAACCTGACTGAATAAATACGAAACCCAAAGTCAAACACGAGCCGACCCCAAAATTCAACAATGCCCAGTACAAGAAAACCTCAAATCACCATGCAAGCAAACGGAAGGGCGACGAATACATACCATGGACCAAGACGGGCAGAAATCGAGCTCAGAAAATTAATCCACATGACAACACGTCCAAGCCACGAGATACTGGCAGCAACACTCAAACAATTCACGCGCAAGCAAACCAAGATCAATCCTCAAAGCTCAAACGCAAGTTCTGAATCGCCAGAGCAGAAAACAAGGAAGCAATCGAAGTTGGAATGAATCGGAAAATGCCCTAAATCGACCTTATACCCGCCTGAACCAAGGTACCTCAGCCATTAATGCGCAAAAAGACGTTTCTGACAAGTCTGGAAACCCGAGCCCCAAGTGGAATTTCGGAGAATCCCAGAATGCGCGGAGACACGGATTCCGCAGAAATGCAGAAATCGGGGAAATCAGGAAGATCGGGACTTCAACGGAATCCGGGAAAATCCGACTGGACCGGAAAATCCCGAAGTTAGGCAAAAACCCAGAATCGGAGAATCCGGCAAGAGACGGACAAGGAACCAGGGCCGGAAAAATCCGCCAGAGGCGGAAAATCCCGGATTTAGGTGAAAACCCGGACTTAGCCAAAAACTCAATTTCAATCAACTGCAACCCCAAGGCAAGGGAAAAGCCAGCAAAAACAAGACCCCAAAATGATAAATCCAATAAAATCAAAGGTCAAAGACACCAAAAAAAAAAGGGGGTCCCCACTCCAAGTGGGGCGTGTGTGCAAAAACTGCACAACACTTATTATAGGAGGAACTACCCCCCACCTCCTGCTTCGTCGGGGGATGTGAGCTTCCCATAGATGAGGCAAGAGGTGCAGAGGAAGAGGAGGAAATAACCATAGTAGATATGACCGAGGTGTTAGTCATATCCATAGGCTTCAGGAAAGGCGGGATATCCAGGACAGACATCAACAAAGGAAGCTCCATCGAAGGAGTGATGAAGACTTGTATCCCCTTGGGGTCAAGAACATTCATACTTGCAGCATAAGCTAAAAGCAACATGGAACTAGACTGAAGGGAAGTAGAGTGAAGGAGAGAGGGAGACACTATGGGAGGCCCTGAAGCAAGGGAAGTTGTCTCTTCTTCCTTCCTTTGTAAGGTGGCTTGCTTAGCTAGAAGAGCCTTTGAACTAGAGGCCAGAGGCTATGAAGGAACAAAAAGCTCCTTCTCAACCATGGGAACATCCACTACAACCACCTTTGGTAGAGGAATGGATTCCTGTGTGGGATTAGGAGGTGTAGGTTGAGAAGCAATAGGAAGAGTCAGCTCAAGTGCCTCGGCAGTGGGCCTCTTCCCATTCATTGCTTTAGGAGTAGGAGTGGTAGGAGGCCATGGATCAAATTCCCTTCGGGAGCATTTCTTTATGTTGTATAAGTAGTACGACGGTCTAGGGTATTCATTAGGTAGATTCGAGATCTTGAGCTTGGGCCTTTGCCAATGAGGTATCATCAGACTCAGCGGATAGCTGTTGAGCTAACTCATCCAATACTCCTCCCAAGAAAGGGGAGAGGATGAGACAGTCCAAGAAAAGCCAACCTTCTCTTTTTCTTTACTGGAAGGAGAGGGAGTCGGTGTGGACTTCTCCTCTCCCTTCTAGGAAGGGGGAGTGGTTAGTGCAGGCTTCTCCTTCTCCTCTCGGGAAGAGGAGGCAATTGACTATTGTATGATAGGAAGGGTCAATTTAGACTGTCCCTTGCCCCTAGTCTTATACTTGACATAATTCTTGTAAATTAGGTCCGTTCTCGGAGGAAGCGGATCGACTGGAGTGGGCCAAAAGTGATCCAACAAATATCCACCACGGGACACAAAGGGATGGTATCCAGTGCCATGCACTACATGCACGACACCTTCGTGGGAAAATTTTAAACATTTGTGGACAAGAGAAGTGATTCCATTCATGGAAACTAGCCAGGGTATGCCTAACTTCAACTTGAATAAATCCAACTCTAGAATAATATTGAAAATCGTGTCAACAACCCTATGTCCAACTAGGATGGACAAAGTTATCGAGCCATATGGTTTAAGACACATACCATCATGCGTACGGATGGTAGATTTTGTTTCTTCATATTTTTCCATCTGTAATGAATTCAATACTAATGTTTCTTCCATAATGGCATTCACACAGCTCACAGGGTCTACCAAGACCACTGTCACAATGTTACCATTGAGGCGAGCATGAATGTAGAGGGGAGAGGGCTTGTTGTTTAAGGGAAAGTCTTGCGACATGAATGTTATGTTCGACGAACTGGGTACAGGTAGAGCAGCAAAAGTCACTGTGACCATGTTAACATAGGCCTTGGATTGAGTAACAGAATCAGTGGGATCGATAACCATGTTAGCAGAATGTGACGAAAAAGGGTTCGTGTATATTTGCAATTCATTATTAGCTTTTGCCACTAAATTGCTAGCATCCTGTTTACTCCTATCGAGACAAATGGTACCGTCCTTGATGCAGTCTTGTACCTCATGACGCAGCCACATACAGTGTTCAGTATCATGTCCATTAACTCAATAGTACTAACAATAAGTGCTCCCATCATACCAATTAGGGTAAGGTTCTTTAAGAGGCTTAGGACTTGGCAAGGTTACAATCTTGTCCTTCAACTTTTGTAAGATAGAAGAATAAGTTTCTGATAACTTATGAACTTTTAGTTACGTCTGAGGCCGTTATCATTAGCAGTGGCTACTACATTCGTAATGGCCTTACCTTTCCCAGCGATTGACATGATGGAATTTCCCTTAGAATGGGAGCACGAGGAGGATCCCTTGAACTAAACAACTATATGTTGGTACTCTCGTAGGGCTATGCACAAATGTGCAAAAGAAGGATACTTCATAAGGGCAAACTTTTCTTGCCAAGGCCTTTGTAATTTCCCTATGAATACCTTCTATAAATCATAATCAGGTAGTTGATATGAGATTTGTGAAAGGAGTGCTTGATAGCGCGCTATGAAATCAATGATTTTTTCATTGTCTCCTTGTTTACATCAGACGAGATCCAAAAAGGTCATCTTCGGCCTGATATTAGGTTGAAAGTGTCTAAGGAATTGATTTACAAGTTGATCAAATGAGAAAATGGAATTGTCAGGAAAGGAACATTACCATTCTAGTGTTGTATCATTAAGTGATCGGGGAAATATTTTCGCCATCAATGCATCGTGATGGAAGAAATTTGTGCACAAGGCATTAAAGGTGGTGTGGGTACCCTTTACTGCCATATTTTTCAAATTTAGGGATCTCCATTCCTTGAGGGAAGGAAGTGTTCAGAATTGCAACCGACAACAGGCTATGCCAGAAGAAGGGCTGAAAGATAGGCTGGGTAGAGGCTTGGGAGAGACTCGCCAACTGGCTCTACATCTTACCCATATTCTGAAGAAGAGTATTCAAAATAGGGTCATTAAAAGATAGAGGGCTAGAGGAACCTCCTCTAGAACCACTACCAAAGCCACCTCTGGAACTGCCACCGCTATGACCCCCGCCAAAACCACTACTAGCGCCACCGCCATCAATAGGTCCTCCGTCGAAGCCACCTCCGCTTCCAGAGCCGCCACTGTGACCTTCTTTGGGACAACTTCCACCAGCACCACCTCCATTGCCAAATCCATCGCCCCTACCAAATCCTCCACCACTTATCCTGCCAAAACCTCCACCACTAGAGGTGATAGGAGGAGTAAAGCTAAAGCCCAAGTGGACCTTGTTTACTTTGATAGTTTAGAGTTTTTCAGAGATAAAAGTGATGTTGATAGAAGGGATCGCATTAGCCATGTAGTCAAATGTGGGAGGCATCAATACTCTTAGTTGTCCCTCATAATCTTCAAAAGTGGCTCCTCGCATAATGCTAGGAGTGTTCGAAGGAGCACATGCTTTTGTCAGACTAGTAAGACTATCCAAGAGTTCCAAGCATGTTCTATCTTTTCCAATCATATACTTTAAGTCACTAATAACCCGAGCGGCCCTAGCCATCTTCGGGTTCCTTTCCAAGTGATTTTCTAAGGCACCCAACCCTTTGCTAAGGGTAGAGACCTATTCTGAAGGGATTTGAATAGCCTCATACTTGTCCACCGACGATGGTGTAGGGGATGCAGGAGGAGTGGGGATGTAATTAGTCTCATCAGAGAATCCTACATCGCCCCTCAACAACTGCTCCTGCGTAGCTAGACTAACGACAGGACCAGAGAAAAGCCCTGTAGAGAAACCAGTAGTGACCTTCGTCCTTTCCATCGGGAGGTGTCATATACTTCTCAGGATAATATACCTAAAATTTGTGGACTGGGTTGTGATGCTCATAAACCTTCACAACACTCTGGAATTCAACGGTCATGAAGTACACAGGAGAAGCCTCAACACCAATAGATGAATAGATGTTGGTTCACAACGGGTTCACCAAAAATGTTAGAGAGGGGGACCAACCATGTTCAAGGCCCTAGGTCACAAAGAGCCAAGAGTGGAAGGCTGCCCTAACTTACCTCAGCTTAATGGGGTGTTGAGAAATGCGGGACAAGAATGATGAGAACTATAAAGTCCTTCAATCACTTTGCAAACCTGAAATATAGAATGGGGCTAGGAAAGCCGGTTTTTGGGTTTAACACTATGCCTCAGGAAGCTCTTTGTCCAAGGACAAAAGCATAGTCCTGAGAGGATAGTGCGGCGCGCTGGCGTCTCTCAAGTGCTCTGGAATCCATGCAATCAGATGACTAAAGAGACAAGGATAAACTCTAGAAAATAGACTAATGACCCAACTAACTACTTCTAAAGGGCCAAAGCAACACAATGAAATAAACAAAATATGCTCTAATATGATAAAGGAAAAACACAAGAGTTATGGTGGCAAGAATGATCTCACAAAGGAATTCGTTCGCCAGCTAGCTCCTAGAAGCACGCCCACCTACACACAAAGAAGAGCAAAATTTTTGGGTGGCTATATAGGGGCCTACCTCAGTCAAACCTTCGTTTAGGTGTTTCCACCTTCATAAAAAACCAAGAAAGTGATAATGGAGAAATAGTATGATAAAGGAAGCAATACAATAAAGACCACTAAAACACTACAAAATAGTAAATGTGCTTACTCAACCAAGTAATAGAGGAGATGAGTGGGAAGCTTACCACCTCCACCAAGAGCACTCAAGGATAATGGGGGAGAAGCCTCTGCTGCAATGGTGTTGTCCCACACTTGCTCTACTAAAGTGATGGAGTGAAGTTGTTGCTACTATGGAGTGCAAAAGTGCTGCTAAAAGTGCTCAGGAATGCAAGAATTGAGTGCAAGAGAGTGTGTAGAAGTTGAGTTGAAAGCTTAGAAGATCTGAAATGCATGTAGAAGGAGGGAATTTGAAAGAGAGATGAAGAAAATGACTATATTTGGGTTAGTCGACCAAAGAGGGCATTACAAGTCGACTACCAATGAAGTGTAATGCCTTGCAGGCTCTAGCTGCAAGAATCTGCCAGGGACGTAAGCGCGCCATGTGGGCATCCCTGACAAAAATTCCTCTATCGACACTCAAAACAGGCACCAAGTGGAATGAAGGCAGCGGGTTTATGTAAAATTTAGCCTCCAAACTTGGTTTTCTAAAGTGGAGAGAGGAAAAAAGGGGAATTTGCATAAGGGGTGCAAATTCACTCCTATACAATTATATGAAAACATGTAATTGGAAAAAACCCTTTTAGGAGAGAAAGCCCACTCTCTAAAACATGAATCAATTGTATAATTAGAAATAGATGTTATACTACAATATTAAGGACATGAATTATTAGGATTATCATCATAACACAACTTTGGACTAATTTTATTAGTATAATAATAGTTGCAAATAGACTATCAAAATGTTCATCTCAAGAACCCAAAAAATAGGATAAGTTATACATGAAACCATCAAATAATAATTAGGAAACTATGAGCTAAAATAACCTGAAATACCTTAACAGAGTAAATGGAGTATGAACACTATCAAATAATTTCTAGAGTTTGAGAGGCCTATAAATTCATAGAACTACCTAGTTTTTTTGTTTGCATTGGTTTTTCCAAAACATTTACAACATTTACAAAGTGTTGGATTTATCCAACATCACCTTCCCATCTTGTACCACATTTCATGAACATAATGGTACTAAAAATCACTATGTTTGATCCTTGCATGAGAGGTTGAGTTCTTCTCCAAACATATTAAACTTGGATTGTCATATTAAACTATAATAGCTCTTGGAGTCAAGCCCACATACAAGCACAAAAATTTAACCTATATGGCTTATTTATAAGAATGACTAGTTACCATATACACTACTTATATAGTGGGAAAAGTTACTAGAAGTTATTGTGTAAAAATAATATGATTGAACTCTATACACATGATTTTTTTGCATATATCGTTACAACTAGCACAACAACTAACACCTTGATTTGGTCCTAGGAATACACACATGGTTTTATCAAAAATATTAGAGCAATGATTGATGAAGGCATTAGTAATAGTCAACCAAGGATGTCTAAAATTTAAGGGATTTCCCCCAACTTAACTTCATACTACAAAATCATGAGGTTATTAGGATAATCAAAATAATCAATAAATATAATGATATTTTAAATAATTATTGATCCTTGTTTAATTAATGATCATCCATTTGTAACATGTATGGTGTGGTTCTTAGCATATGTAAATTCATCTTTTATCTAGTCATACTAATCATAATATTAATTGTTGGACCTAGATCAATAAGTGTACGAGGACTAGTTAATTTTACTATGGTCCTACAAAGAATTGCTTTTTTGGAAAAGAAAAATTTCTAAGAAAAATATCATGTAGTTTTTAATTCTTCATCTCACATAATTCATGAACTATTAGTTGTATCTAATACATCTCTTATTGGATAGTAAAATTTAACACACGTATATTATTGAGTTCCCTAACACAATAAAATTTGGATTTAGGTGTTCCTTTATGTATGCAAACGTTATTTGCAAGTTATGATTTTCTAAGAAAGTGAAAAGTAATAGGTTAATCTAGTTCAATTATAATAAAAACACATCCCTTAGTTGTATTGACATATTTTAATTAAGATTCACCAATTTGAAAAATACTAATGGAATACCAAGGGGATATTGAAATATCACTATTATATGCAATTTGAGCCACTTTATTAGGCAATAAGTTATTAAGCATTGTATTTCCCTTGGTGACCATGTTGAAGGAGATAGTTGATGATATGGATGGAATAATGAAAATGGTAATTTTTTTTGGATATAGAGTAGGTGGGATTAAGTAGGATGTGTAGGGTGGGGGTGTGGTGATTTTCCATGATTGAACTGCATGGTTTATACTAGGGTTGTTATGAGTATTCATTTTTCTATTTTCAGTAAAATGGGGGTTGTTTCTATTTTCCTTACCTAATAGGTGGAGAAGTATATTGTGAAGAAAAATATTGTCCTTATAATTCAATAGAATTATAATACATGTTAAAATCATTATGCACCTTAGATCTTCTTGGTTTGACATTTGAAGTTTTCCTTGAGTTACAAGGAAGAATTTTCCACTTCCATCCTTTCTATCTTGAGGATCACTCATAGAATGTATCTCCTTGACTATGTATTCTTCATTTCCTTGACCATCTTGGCATCTACACTTAGCTTCCTCCCTACAACAACAAATGGTCAAAGCTTGACCTTTAGTTTATTTTTAGAAATCTATTGTCCCTCTAAGAATTCTTGGTATTGAAGGTTATGAACTTCTAAGATGCATTCATTAGGTAGAGGGGTCATAAAAATAACACTTTGTGTTAATGTAGTTCCCCCACCAATTTTTTATTTTATTTTTGAATCCAAAACTTGGGGTCTAGGGGTGATAGTCCTAGTAGGGCCCAATAATATAGGGTCGGGTTGAGAGATGGGGCCTCTAATACTAAGCGGATTTTCCTTTTTTGTTGCCTTCAATTTTTTTATTTCTATATTAAATTTCTTTAGAAATTAATATTTTTTATATTTCCTTTTAAAAAGAGGAGGCTCCTAAGTACAAGTTTATTGTGAGAAAGTAACATATGAAGCTATTATTTTCCCAAGTACAAAGATTGGAATCTCAATCAACCTCTTGCATTTTGGATCAATCTGCAAAAGAGGAGGCTCCTAAGTACAAGTTTTCAAGTTTCAAGCAAGAAAAGCCTCTTGAATACTCAAGTAAGTGTTTTAAATTTGAAATACCAAGTTTTGGAGGTACTTTTCCATTGCAAGAGCCTGTGCTTGAGAAAATTCGGCCTACTATTCCTCAAGAAGAGCTCCCTCAAGAGCTTCACCTACCTCAAGAAACTTCTCAAAACCATTCACCAAATTAGCCTTCTTGTCCAAGCATCATTGTCCTTTACAAAGGAGGATCTACTATTTATCAAGGTAGCTAGTTTGGAGGGAAAGAAGAGAAGTTTTTTGAGGCAAAAGAAGAGCAACTTGTGGCCGATGAACCTCCTAGTGGTATAGAAAAATTAGACTTGATGTAAGAGGGTGATGAGAATAATAAAATAGGATAGTAGGTTGAAAAGAAATTTAGAGGGGTTGAATGTGAAGTTTTGACTAACTTGTTTGATGAACTTCCATTTTTTGTTGAAGGTGAAGAAAATGTATCAATGCTTATGTTAAGAGATTTGCTTGAAGAACATGAAAACGAGAAAGAAGGGGGCGGTGAAGAAAAAGAGTCTACATTTTGGTTTGACGAGTTTCCTTCTTTTGTTGAACACGATGAAGAAGACACGTGCTTATGCCAACATCAACATCAACAATAGGTTTGGAACAATAAGGAGATATAAGAAATTTTGATAGGGTGTTGGTCTACCAAGAACAAAATGAAGATAGCCTTGTTTTGAAGAACAAAAAAATTGATAAAAATGAGGAGAGTAAGCTGGAAATTGATGAAGACATATTCTCCAATATCAGACAAGACTTCTATTCAAATCTTGATGTCAAGATTTTATCTCTTGAATAAATAAATTTTGAGCAGCACAAACTATAGGAGAAAACAACCATGTTTCCATTTGAACAACATGAACCAAATAATTCCAAAGTGCATGTTGTTAAAGAAGCAGTCCAAAGAGAGGAAGCCAACAATAAGAGTCTAAAGTTTGTTCATTCAAGAGGATGTCCTATCAGACATTTAGCTAAGATGGAGGCCCACAAAGCATCACAAGTCATGTTTGCACCCAAACATGAAGTTGTAGCTAAGGAAGGATGCATTCAACTTACTTATGCACTTCAAGATAGTAGTATATATGATAAACATGAAGGGATGGATGAGTTTATTTACATCATTCATGAAGCATTACAACAGTTTATAGACTATCTATTTGTGTTTCATCTCCTCTCAACAACTTATGATCATGTAAAACATCCTATGTTGGTCAGAAAATGAAGTTATTTTGCAAAACTAGTAAATGGATTTGTTTGAGTATCACTATTTTTGGTTAGTATAGGTTAGGATAGGTGTTCTTTTTTGCTAATAAGTGTTGTTACATAAGGTTTTAAGTGTCTTTTCCCTAAGTGCTTTATGCACAAGTTGTTTGTAGCAGGCTCCTTTCTTTTGGAGCAAGTTGGTAGCATTATTTTTTATGAGGCAAATAGTTTTTGTTGATCCGTATGAAGACTCCATGCCCAATGGACTGTATAAGGTAGCTGGTTAGTTATGTAGTAGGCAAATAACCCCCTTGAGATTGCCAAAATGTTACCTGATTTTTTTATGGAAAATTAGAACAAAAAGGAAAAGGAAAATATTTTTTGCAAAAAGAAAGTCAAATTCAAAATCAAGGGAAGAAAGTCAAAGTAAAATTCAAAGGAAGTAAAAAAAAGTCAAATTCAAAATCAAATTCAAGGGAGGAATGGAAAAGTCAAAGTCAAAGGATAAGGATTGAAAAATATCTTATCCACAACAGATAAAGATTGAAAATATCTTATCCACAAAGGATAATGATGACAACTCAGAGGATAAGATTGACAACTCATAAAGCAAAAAGACAATTCTTATCTATAGGGATAAGGATTGAAAATATCTTATCCACAGAAGATAAGTATGACAACCTCGTGAGGATGAGATTGACAACTCATAAAGAAAAAAGGAAAATCTTATAGAGGATAAGGATGACAACTCATAGGAAAAATATCTAAAGTCAACATGACTTTTGATTTTAGGCTCTCAAAAATCTATAAATAAGAAGCCTATGTTTGTTGCAAAGCATTGGCAAAGTTTATTTGACAAAGTGACATTCAATCCTTTAATTTTTTCAGTCAAAATCAGATCTCTACTTCTGTAATCTTCTTCATTGATTGCATCTCCAACCTTGTTTCATTTGAAATAATGGTTGATTGTATGCTTGTGATGTAATATTTTACTATTTTTCCAGAAAAACAATCATTGTAGCAGCCTTCAGTGATTCAAAGATCAGTATTTTTCCTCTATTTGTTTCAATTTTCTCTGTGTATGAAAGAAAAGTAGGTATTATTGTGAGTTTTGTGACTCCTTGATTGTTGTTGTTCTAAGTTTACCTTTGAATTACTGTTGCAAATTACTATGTGAAGCTTTAGATTGAGATTCATAAGTTGTGTTGTTGAAAGGAAGTAAAAATCTACTCAATTTGGTGTATCACCTTCATTTTCCGTTTTAGGTTAAGATTATTAGATCTTTCTCAACTCTTTTCCCAACAAGGTTCTTTAGTTATAGTTAGTTTTTAGGTGATTTACCAAGGGGAAGCCACCCTTTAATCAGAGGTTGACCTCGAGTTTCACAAGTTCCACAACTCGAGAGTTCATCCCATGTCTCACAAGATAGCTGGATTCAAAATTCAGCAAGGTGCATATTCCAAATGATAACAAGAACTATAAACAATAACTATAAATTATTATAAAAATTATTCAAGTTTCTACATGAGTTATGAGTGGCTCAAAGATCGTGAATTTTAAAGATCGTGAATTTTGTACCATATGTAGGTGACAAGAACTACAAATTTCACACTACAAGATAACTATTGAAAATGAAATTAAAGAGGATGGGAACTTCTGTCAAGAAAAAGGGATTGCTAGCAGTAATATCATAGCCACTCGCCAGATGCATCATGCAAGTGATTAGAAGCAACACCATTTTCTAACATGCTTTTTATTGATTGTTTACTTCTCTTCATATTAAAATATATGGTTTTGTATATGATGCATCTCCTACCACAATGTTAGGTATATTATTTTTTGGTTGTTGTTGTTGTAGTAACTACAATATCTGACAAAATGCCACCACAACACAAAGGCCAGTAGCTAATTGGATGGCATCGACCAATGGAGGGTGACTGGGCATTTCCTTTAGCCATTGTGTGTTGGGAGGTGAAACTGGTCATTATAAAGCTAAAAGTAAGCATCATTGCATCAACCAGTTGGTGTAGGTGATTAGAAAATTGAACTAAATATTTGGGCTTTAGGAAAATTCATCATCCACAATTCAACGTCAATAAATGTACCTCCAACAATTCATCGTCATACAAATTCATCTCTTGGAAAATTCATGCTAGCGATATGATATGAATTGGTGGTGGTGAATTTTCCATGAGATGAATGTCATGGCGATGAATTGTTGGAGGTGAATTTGTTGACGGTAAATTGTTGGAAGTGAATTTTCCTAGAGCCAAATATTTGATATGAAATATAGAGTAAGATAGTTTTGAATATTCTTGAACCATAATCCCTCCCTATATGCTATAAACATTATTTTTAGTGTAAAATTCCTTTTCAAATTATAATATCTCACAAAATTCTCCCTTCTATTATGCTTTTGATAAATATCTATATCCAAAGTTTTCATTTTGAGATGAGTAGAGGGATGCTAGGAAAGGTTGTGGAATTTAGCTTTACACTTAATCAATTGTATTTTTTGAAAGTTTCTAAAGTCTTTTCAACAGATCTATTTTGTGTATATCTTGCAATTATTACAATCTATGAGACATTTCTTGAGGCGTTCTATTAAACATTTTTTGTGTCTTGTGTATGCTTCCACATTTTACATGTATATCTACTAGAATAGTTGCAACTACAACATCTAAAATAAATTTTCTATCATTTATGCTTAGATAGATGTCCATACTTTGTGACACTTGTAAATTCCATTTGCTTGAAAGTTTCTAAATTCTTTTCAACAAATCTATTTTGTACATATCTTAAAATCATGGTATTCCATAAGACCATATTTCTTTAAGATATTTTGTTAATTCATGCACTTTGTTTATGCTTCAATATATTGCAGACATGTCTATCGATGTAGTTGCAATTATAATATCTTACAAAATTCTTCTATCCTTTATGTTTCTATGGATGTCCATATCCTATTCTAAAGATTCAATTTATTGTTTTGAAGATTCTATTTTGACACACTTCGATTTCATTGGGAAATGTTAGCTTACCACCACAAACTTCTTAAAAACTTATAAAATTTAAAAAGAAGAATTTATGGAGATTGAATGATTTCAAAATGTTAAGTTACCACCACAATCTTCATAAGAACTTATACAAAATTCTAATAAAGAATAATTTATGAGATTGAATGATTTTAAATTGTGTTATTTTTTCGCTACTATTTTGACTTGAATGCATGTGATCACCTTGTCCAATATGTTTGATAAAAATATTGAGTGAATTTAGTCGACTCTTAAATATTTATGTATACATATATAAATAATTTTAAACCTGATTCTACCTATAACTAACCTTTTGAACTTGCTATGTTAGCTAGTAGGCTAAGCCTTTCTAAACCCAAATCTCTTCTTCACAAACTTATAAATACAAGAAAATATAATGATTTCATTTTATAATGAATAGTTACATGAATTTCCTTTAAAAAAACACCTCATGCAAACATGAATAAATTGATTAAAAATTTTGTTGAATGAAGGCTTAGTAACTACTAACAAAATACTATTGCATTTTAGATTTATCTAAAATCCTCTTCAATGGATCCCATGATATATATTCCTCTTATAATCAATTTGTTCTCATTAACAATAGACCTGGAAAGTATCATCTCATCACTTATTTGTAATACAATTAGAGTATATATATCACATATATATATATATCAAGCATATATATAATATCAAAGATATATATATTATTATATATATATATATATATATATATATATATATCAAAAGACATATATAGGTATATGTGTATATATATACACATACATATATATATATGTATATAGATATTTATATATATATAGAGAGTATATATATATATATATATATATATATATATATATATAGAGACAGAGAGAGAGAGGAAGGACAGATATAGAGAGGCAGGGGAGAAAGGAGAGAGAAAGAGAGAGTAATGAGAGATATATATATGGCTAGATTTCTGCCTCCGACATAGGAGATCTCGACCAAAGGACAATAGCATGGATTCAGGATGCCAAGGCAGCATGTTGGTGTCCAAATGGTGCACTGGTGTCCTGAGTAATGGAGAGCTCAGGAACTCAAGCAGGCAAAATAGAGTTTCACTTCCTAATCTAGATCTGGGGTCTACTTAACAGAGTGATAAAATAAACAATAGGGATTGTGAGAAACAACAAGGAGAACTTGGGGAAAACTTACTAACAACCGAATTTATGAGTCTTCGCTCCAAGCTCCACTTTGACAACCTACCCACAAGTCGAGTGAGGGAAAATGTTGGGGTTGTATAGGGGTCTGCTGCAGTTAGACCCCCACTTTGGTGTTCCCACCTCCACGGACAACCAAATAGAAAGAGAGTGTAACCGAAATGAACAAAGGGAGTGGTGAAAGCAAACCCCGCTTCAGGAGGAGAACCCGCACCACCAAGTAGTAAATGAAAAAATAGATCTAATCTATTCACAAATAGAAAAGAGTGAGAAAGCATTATCAATAGGCCTCAACCCCCTCTTAAACGCATATATGCACCATTGAATTCTTGCTAGAGAGCTTTGGTTGTTGGAGGAACCTCAGTCTGGTAGAGCTTCACTTGTAGAAGTATTACTATCAAGAGTGAAAGAGATTCAAGAGTGAAGTTGAAGAGAGAAGCTTGATTGAATGAACAAACCCCTAAAATGAGAGAAAATGAGGGTTTTTGTTGCATGCAAGGGCAGAAAAGAGCCATTACACCCAAAAACTTGATTGTTGGGACACATGTCAAGAGTTAGGATTTTTGAGATTCCTCATTTCAAACTCGAAAAATTGCCAAGATGCTAGCACACCGTGAAGATGTCTATGCACCACATAGGCGGCCAAAGCATAAGTTTTCGGGAAATGTGTCATTGAGCTATTGTTGCTTCACCATTGGTCCACATGGAGCTAGAATTTTGAAATTTTGACCCATGGGATTTTTTCCATTAATGTGTTTAGGTGTCATAAATGGTAGGCAAAGTGCTAAAATGTGGAATTCCCCTAGGTTCAAATCTATGACATTGTACAGATACAAGGAATGATGTTTAAAGGTATGAAGAGAGGATAGATTTATATTCTAAAGAGGGATAAGAATTGAGTATCTCTCATGAAATAGAGATATTTGGGAAGAATAAAATCCTATTGAAAAAGGACATCAAAAAGAGAAATGAAGAAAAATAGTGTTGCAATCCTTTGATAAGAGAAACATGTGGGAGCATCCCACACAATTATAGATGAAAAAATACAAGATAATAAAGGAAATGAGAAAATAAAAGAAGAAAAAAGGGAAGAGAGAATGGTCAATGTGGACCATATATTAATTATTTTTGAAGAGTGTGAAGATGGAGGTAGTAAAGAAGGTGATAATACACCACAAGTTGAAGTAGAAGAGGGAGAAAATAGGATTGATGGTGATGAATATTGTATTTTATCTAATGATGTTTTATTTTCAAGAAATGAAGAAGTAGAGGATAAATAAGATGGAGTTCAAAAAATGGAATTTGAGAGTCCTAAATTTGATAAGGAAATGGACGAAGATGAAGATAATCTCTTGTTGAAAGAGGAGATGCAAGAAATAGGAAGAATATTTGAGGAATGAAGGTTAAAAGTAATAGATAAAGAAGTGGGAGGGGTAATATCCGAGGGCCCCTTGTTTGATGGAGAAATTAATGAAGAGGATGAGGAGTTCCTCGTGTTGAGGGAATAGATGAGAGGAATAAGTATATCATTGGGAGAAGCAACAAAGTGTCACATAGATGGAATTGAAGGAGAGATCCCCATGCTAGAGGATAAAAGGAGGAAATAATGAAGATGAAGAGGTTGAAATTGACTCATGTCTTTTTGAAGGCA